>PVHX01008948.1:39468-54653 GCA_004024805.1 Geosciurus inauris
CCGGGATTGAACTCAGGGGCACTTAACCACTGAGCCACATCCCCAGCCCTATTTTGTATTTTATTTGCAGACAGGGTCTCACTGAATTCCTTAGCACCTCGCCACTGCTGAGGCTGCCTTGGATAGACTGACATTCTAACAAGGATCCCGTCTTGGTGTTCAGTTGTTCCTGCATGACTGTTGGTGTCCGCATAGATGTCACCTTGTCTCCAAGGTATAACTGGAAGTCACCACCCTGAGTGCACATCAAATGTGTCTCCGAAGTTGACCTGAGTTTTGTGCTGGGAGGTATTTTCTGGTTGTTTTAAAATTTTATTGCTTACCTTTGTTATAAGTTGCCTCGTATATTTTTGATAATGAGGCAGGATGTATAAATAAGGCAAGTAAAATTGCTTTACGTAGCGGTGCCTAAGATCATAGATATTTAGCCTGACACATCCTCAGAAAAAGCTGTCTACGTTTGCAGGCAAGGCATTTCCATTTCCACTTAAAATATCGGGCAACTAAAGCATAGAGAGTTTTATAAATTATGCTGAAGCCTACAACCAGCAAACCTAACAGAAAGAATTCCATCCCAGGTCTCCTAACTCTTTTTGGAGTTTTCCCATTACTTAATTCTTTCTGGTTCTTGGTCCAAGAGACTATCAGCAATATGTATTCATTCACTCAGTCATTGATGAATATGTAGGTACTGTTCAATGGGCAGTGGTGACAAGAGTATTAAAAAGGAGGCATTTTCTATAGTGATAATGACAATATTGATATCACGTGTGCATTGAACTAAGTGGAGGAAGGAAAGGGGACCATGGGAGACCCTTCCTGTACATGAATTTTGCCTTTAAGGCAGTGTTAGGGATTGAACTCAGGACCTGGGGCATGCCAGGAAAGTGCCAAACCCCTGCCCTTGTGGGTGTGCATTAGTATACAGTTTAGTGAATTGAGCATAGGCCTATATTTCTCTGGCTTTTGACTTTCTTCCTATGTAGTTTTAATTATTTTGATCCTTGTGGTTCCTTTGGAGACTCTCTGGTAGATTTTCTCTCTGGTTCCATCTACCAAGGCTTCAGAATGTAAGAGCTCTTTTTGGGTTCACTGCAAAACCTATGCCTGTCCTCTATATCTAGAAGACTTATTAGCAACTCTCTGAGTTGAAAGGGAGAGATTTTCAACCATTGTGTCTGCAAGTGATAGTGGTAGCTAACTTTAAGTTAGTTACTGGAGTTCTAAATCGCTAATTCAATGGTATGAAAAGCTACATTAAATACACCTTCGTTTCTTGGAATGTTCTTGTATAGAGGGGAACGTCCAGACCATAATTAAATCACTTTTCTCTTAGCCTTTTTTGAACTCATATCCGGCCAGTTATAAAGCCTGTCGATTCACATCTTTTGGTAATGGTTGGGTAGAGGGAGGCTGTTCTTGTTGCTCAGAAACTGAATTTTCAATCCTTATGGTACACCTTCCCCTGCTGACCTACTGAAATGAAAGACTAGGAGTGATGATTAAATCTAATTTTCCCTCCTGTAGTGTCAGGCTGAGCTGGGTCAGCAGGCTGGTCCTTGCAGATGGCTTTAAAGTACCTCCGTGATTTGATCTCCTTGCCTTCCCATCCATTTCTATAAGTGCCTATCACTGTCATCCTTTACCACCCTGACAAGATCCCAAGGTGAGAACAGCACAAATGAACAAGCACAGCTGCAATGACTCCTGAGGGTGTTGCTTATTAAATGAGTTAGGCAATGAACCAAGTCTGGCTTGTAAACTACAAGGCAGGTTAGCACATTTACAAGAAGATAATTCCACATATTATTTAACCCATTCAAGGACATTGTTATTTCTTTGTATTTCAACATAACTCATGTGAAATAAGTGTACACTTACAAAGGTCTGAATTTCATTTTCAAATTAGCTGAAAACCCCTGGATTTCATTCTTTTGTTTGGATTCTAGCTTGCTTTTCAGAACAGTAAAAGTATGTTTATGAAGTGCATGCGTTCAGGCTGTGAGAGGAGGAGGTAAATACACATTGCTGCATTGTGCACCTATTTTAGGAACTCTGCAAATCTGCACATTAACCCATTGTGGATTTCTGGTGCATCCTGAGATGCATCCTGCTCAGAAATGCTCATGCCAACTCAAAATATTATAAGTAAACTGATTTCACTGTTATAAGTTGGTTTCTATTCTAATGACTAACAAAGTGACTTTTTCTTCACTAGTGGATCCAGGTATATGATTCATACCAAGAGGTAACATAGTTTGTTTCTTTTTCAGATTGGAGATATGAAGTTGCTCAGACCTTCCCTGTAACAGCAGAGGAGGTCAAAGTGGACTCCCAGGCATACAGTCACAGGTGGAAAAGGAACCTGGACTCTCTCAAGGCAGTAGACACAAACCGAGCAAGCATGGGCCAAGACTCTCCAGAACCCAGAGGCTTCTCAGACCTGCTACTGGATGATGGGCAGGACAACACCACCCAAATTGAGGTAGATAAGTTATCTGGGTAATTGAGATGGATTAATTAATCTATTTCTTATAATGTGCCTGACTTTTGTAATACATATGTCTTCCCTTCATCTCAATCTCAACCTTTGGTTTTAAATTTTAAGAAAAAGAACAATTCATTTTATTAATACAGTAACTAACCCATTTACTCATCCACTAATTCATTCACTCATGAAACAGACAAATGTGGACTTCGGGGTGGTGATAGTATTGAGGGGACAACATAGCACCTGCTGTCTGGGGATTTATTGTGTTGAATGATCTAAGGACATAACCAAATCATCCATGTACCACGAGACATGTACAAAATCATGTACCATGGTTTGCCAGGCAGAAGGGCAGGATGAATCCCTCTTGCGTTGAGGGGTAGAGTGTTATCAAAGTTTTTGCCAGGAATGGGTATATAGGCAGGAGCTTAGCCAATTGAGAGGAGTTTACACATGTAGTCAATAATTTGTTAAAGGAAAGAAAGAAGGTCATTCCTGGCAGCGTGAATGGCCTCTGCAATGGCTGAGTGTTAAAAAACAGGGTCTGGGACTTCCAGTGCCAACAATTGGGATGGACAAATTGGGATGTTTGTCCACTCTGTGACTGTATATTGTTTTTGCTATGATTGGAGCCATGAAGCAGAGGGAGGAGGAAGTTTGGGGAGAGTTTTGGTGAGTAGGAAGTTTGCAGAGCACACATTTTAGGCAGATTTTAGGGTCACTCGGGGGCCTCAAAGGTGGTGTTACAATTCTTGTTTCCAGAGTCGTTAACACTGCAATCATAAACTATGATCTGGATTGTTAAATAGACACAACCAAAACAAATAAGTAAATCTCATGGAAATAAAGACTAACCAAATGAGAACAGAGGCTAATTATTTGGTTTGCTATACAAAGGGTATCAGCCACCATCACTTGCTTTTGCTGAAGACTCAAAGGAAGGTAAGGAAGCGAAAAAATAGTGGGTAAAGAGGAGGCTTCAGGGATGCTCTGATTGGAGGTGGTTGGCATGTGAAGCTGCTGGTAGACTAATTACAAACAGCATCTTTGGTGAACAGTTTGAGGCGCATGTTTGATTTCTACAGTTCATTCTAAGTTAGAAGCAAGGACAAGAATAAAGAGGTGCTCCCAGTTATTAATCAAGTCCTGACTGATCAAGTCTGACTACTATCAAGGCTGTGGTTTGGCTTCTTGGACTGGTTGCTATAGCACTTAGTGTCACAGTTCTATGGTGATACACAGTCTGGCCATTTTCTGCTTGTGTGTTCTCTGTCTGGATTTTTAGTTCCTACTTTCTCTCAGATGACAGGCTTGTGATTTTAAAGAA
Source organism: Geosciurus inauris (assembly GCA_004024805.1). Taxonomy (NCBI): domain Eukaryota; kingdom Metazoa; phylum Chordata; class Mammalia; order Rodentia; family Sciuridae; genus Geosciurus; species Geosciurus inauris. The sequence goes on from PVHX01008948.1 coordinate 43,287, forward strand.
CCAGGCAGCACTCTCTCTCCTGTACCACTGTCCCTGAATAGCTTATTATTTAGGAAAAGAACTCAATGTTCACGGGACAGATACTATAGTCCTGTAAATGGTACCAAGGTATCATTTGGTTTCATCACAGTGAGACAATCTTAGGAAGACCTGAAACACAGGCTGTTGGAATTCTGTATATGTGAGAAGCCCAGCAGTTTCTGATACACTCCGCATGGCCTTAGCTGGTATGTGGCTATGATGTTTCCTGGCTGGCCCAGCCACTTCCTTTAACCAGCAGCAGGGGAGGCATAAGGAGCAGAAATTGTGTGGTACCCATAAGAGACTCCTACAGTGTGACCTGCTATTTTGGTAACAATGTTGTTTTAACAACTTGGAGTAGGTAATGTTGTCTACCTGAAAGAATCAGACATGTACTCTGCCCAGAACTAGGACCTGAAAACTGAAGGGGGACAACATAGGTTCCTGGAATTCTAGGATCTCTCCTAATCACTAGTGGAATAGAAACTCCCTTTTCTCAAGGATTTATTAACACTCCTCAAAATATAATCCCAATGTTGTTATAACTGTGATTTTGTTATTCCAACAGTTTTTTTCTCTTTTCCACCTTAACAAAGGGAAATCACAAATGATCAGGAGTTTTGAATCACTAAAATGTAGGAGGAAGGACACATTTTAGGGTACTTACATGAGGATACTTACTTGAGGCTAAAATCTGATGGATGCTGTATGGATGCTGTCTGGTTTGGTCCTGATAGCAACCTTGTGAGATGTGTGTTCCCAGGTTCCCTGGGCAATAATAATGACTTTTTACCAGGGCGTTTTTCCAATGTAGTTTTAGTGTTTTTCTGAGGTCTTCTATTAATCAGTAATGGGGCTAGCATTCAAACTCAGGCTTAACAAGCTCCCAAGGTTTTTATCCTTCTACACACCCAAGCTTCCTGTACCAATTGCATTATATAGTAGTTTTGGACAGGCAGCCCCTGCATAGCCTCATGGGAGTAACCTTAGGGTTTCAATCTGCCTGGAAGGAGATTATCACAGAGCCACAGCTACTCTTATAATAAGAGCACTGTCTACCCTTATATTGAAATTTATTTTGATGGGGTTCTGAGTTTTGATGGAGATGATGGGGAATCTTCCTAAATTGCTTCTAGGCACTGCTATTTGTTTTAGAAACAAAAATTTTTGTCTGAAACTGCTTTGGAAAGTTTTAATTATGCTGATCCTTAAGTAGTATGTAGGATATATTAAAGACAGCCTGACCCTGAAGTAATCTTTTTGAACACTGATGCACTTCTCTTGGGAAGAATACTTTTGCCCAATTGACTTAAATATTAAGAATAAAAGGAACCAATTAGTTAGAGAGTGACTGACTACTCACAGGTGATCACTGTGACAGGATTTTTCTTATCTTTTAGGAATAAGCATTTTGGTTTATACTGCTAAATATAAGCAATGTGCATGAAAGACTATGGGCACCTTTTGCTTTAGATGCATTCCAAGTCCATGTCTGGAATCTGAATCATTTTGTCCAGCAGCCCTGTCTGTAGCTATTAAAATCATTTGTATCCCAGTGAGACTGAAACCACTGAGAAGGGCATTATTGAAAATGTTCTCTTTTTTTCCTTCCATCGTTTAGATTTTATTTCCCATTTAAAAGAACAAAAAACAACAACAACCAAAAACAAAAACAGAAAACAATAGCATGCTTACCCTTTTGGCACAAATTCGTTCTGAAATACACAAAGGCTGTATTCTCTTTGATTTGGTGCTTGGTGATAGTAGTTTTTCTGGATCGGCATCAGAACAGATAATGGAAGGATTGTAAAACTGGCTATCCCAATTAAAGAATTCTTTCAATGTAAGTCTTATTATTCTTTCTATTGTTTTCTTTTTAAATTTTCTTTCCATGAAGATACAAAAATGTTTTGAAACCTGCTGTATTTCCTATTGACTATAAGAACCTATCAATGGTAGCTCTCACTATTGTTGATTTCTGTGAGATCTTTATTCTTTTTGTTTTTATACCAGGGATTGAACCCAGGGTTACTTAACCACTAAGCCATATCCCCAGCCCTTTTTCATTTTAGAGACAGGGTCTCACTAAGTTGCTTAGGGCCTCACTAGGTTGCTGAGGCTAGCCTTGAACATGTGATTCTCCTGCCTCAACCTCCCGATCTGCTGGGATTATATGCATGTACCACCTCACCCAGAGAGATATTTATTCTTTTATGTCCTCTATTCATATGGCCATGTAATCAATTAACCTTGCTGATAAACTCAAGATGTCAATAACAGCCAGTAAGTGTGCAACTTTTTATAATTATTTTAGAACTATAAAGGACTACACAGGACTGTCAGGTAAAGTTGAAATTCATTCATGATTTGGCATTGTTTAAGCAGATTTCTGTGAATCCCATTATTCCAAGGACACAATCCCATTATTCCAGTCTGGGGGACACCTCTTCACCTGGAAGCTGGCTGCTCTCCTGCTTCTCAGCTTGGAACTCCAATAGAGAGGGCCTTAGCAGTTTGGTGAGAATTATGGGTGCTTCATAAAGCTCAGTTTCATTAGCCTATTCCTAAGGGAAAGTGTTGGTATCTTATAGTTCTTCCCTTTGTAGAAATTAATTACAAATTCCTTTCTGACACTCTGAACCAAATATGTAGTTTTTACCAGTCGGTCACATGTAATATTGGAAACTCTTATTCCTTCCCTTGGAACAATAAAAATGCTTATACTAGAGGGACTGTAGAGTGTGATTCCTGGCTGGATTCAACAGTCCCAGGGTGACATTTTAAAAATAGGGCTTATGAATTGCATAAAGGTAGTTTCATAATCCAAACTGACTGAGAAATTGTGAGATGAGTCAGTGCCTCTGAACCTTTAACATGCTTACAAACCACCTGAGAATCTGGCTAAAACACACATTTGAATGTCTTAGTTCAATGCTAGAAGCTGCCTGACAGTCTGCCCTTCTAACAAGTTCTCACTGGTGACAGCCCTGGCCAGGCCTCAGACCGCGCTTTGCATTGCAATGAGCTAGACCACAATGCAGGATTAGGTGTGAGTTTTGAAGATATATACGGTATGGAAAATATTTTTGTTGTTTACCAATATAATGCCTTGTAGAGTTCTCACGCTGGTAAAATAAATAAATAAAAATTGTAGGCATATCCAGGAGAGAGAGAGAGAGAGAGAGAGAGAAAGAGAGAGAGAGAGAGAAAAGAGAGAATGAATATGAAAATAAAGCATCGTGGTGTCAAGCAATTGAAAAGGAGAATAAATAGAGCGTAGGTTGGTTCATTTGTGATAGAGAACCTAATCCTGTAGATAGCCAGGATTAATGCAGGGACGATGATCAGCAAACACCTGTGATAGATTTAGATGAAAATAGAGATCAAGAGTTTTTCTCTTAAATGCATATGTAAAACTCTTTGGTCTTCTGCCATTGTATATGCTGCCAGTTGCGTTGGAATCTTGTTTTTCCAAGTTGTATAAAACGTTTCTCTTAAAATTATCAATTGTCAAGTGCTGCACACAGGTTATTGTATGAGCTCTAATTTTTCATGTATCTCTAACAAGGTAATCTATATAAAAGAAGTCATTGGCAAATGCTTAATTTAAATAATAATATGATTACTCGGATGATTATTTTTATGAAGAGGCAAATTTTATTATTTTGATATAGACAGTATCTTCATGATATGTTTGCAGTACAGAGACTATATCTGATTATCCATCATCAAAATCCTGATGTGCCAATGTCTTTTAAGCTTAAATAAACTTTCTCAGCTTGAGAGATCTGACAATAACAATAATAAATATAAATATAAAGTAGTAATAAGATGCATCAATCCATAGACATATAATGATAAGTTTGTGGAACTATATGCTGATTCTGTCCTCTGGCTGCATTCCATTCAGCAAACTCAGGATAGAACTTATGTACAAAAAAATAATGTGATAATGAAGATTTGTGACATTCTTTTTCAAAAGAAAGAAAAGTACCACCTGATACTGAACTGTTCTGTTACTATATTTATTATGAATGTGAAAAGCTGGTGACTGTTTTCTTAAATGTGGCATTTCCATTTTAGGGAATCTAAACCTCATAGAGATTTCAGCATGTGGTTGCAAAATCAGAAAACTGTATAAAGAGAATACTAAGGTTAATACTAAAGAAGCACATATATTTGACTCCAAAATGAATTGCAACTTTCTGAATGCATGTAGGTGTCAGTTGGTTTCCAAGAAATATGAGAAAGAAAACCTTATGGGTGCATGCAATTGAAAATGAGAAGAAATATGGCATAAGTTAATTAACACATGTTAGAAACCCTTATTCTATAGTGAGCCAGGATTAGTGTAGGGATAAAATGTCACTGGAATCAAGTCATGAAGAGAGAGTCAGAGTTAGCTAAGTGTAAAGGTATTTCTAGGCAGACTTTTGCACAGATAAGCAGGAATAAGATTTTCTTTTATTGTGAAGAGTTTTAGAATTTATACTTGGGAGCCACTGAAAGATTTTACATAGGAAAAAGTGAGATTGTATTAATGCTCCAAAAACATTGCTGTGGGAGGCTGAGTGGGGATCACGTTTCTGAGAAAACTCAAGTCTAGAAGGAGAAAAATGGGTTAAATTTAGCTGAGAATAGTCATGAGGTGAAAAGAAGTTAGGGAAAAGACTATGGACGGACATATGAATTCTAGAAATATTTACATTTTCAGTCATTAGTTGAAATGAACCACTATGGCTGAAATTTCCCCATATTTCTGGTTCATTCTTTCTTTCCCTTTCTTTCTTTCTTTCTTTCTTTCTTTCTTTCTTTCTTTCTTTCTTTCTTTCTTTCTTTCTTTCTCTTTCTTCTAATCAGTTATACAGGAGAGCAGAATACTCTTCAATTCATTGTACACAAATGGAGCAGTTTTCTACGTCTCTGCACACAAAATAGGGTCACACTATTCATGTAATCATACATATACCTAGAGTAATGATAACCATCTCCTTCCACCATCTTTCCCATCCCCATTTCTTGACTTTTAATAGCAGATCTTCATCTTTGCCTTTCCTGGGAGGACAGCTTGTTACTACCTTGACACTACCCATCTTTCGTAGGTTGAGATTGCCCTTTCTTCAACTATGTATTGCCAAAGATTCTACATTAACTGAGAACTAAATCTATTTCAATTTCTTCTGTTTGAGTAATTGGCAAAAATATGTAGTTTCATACTTCTGATTGAATACTGTTCATTTTTTAAAATTTAATTTATTTATTCTACTTAGGTATACATGATAGCAGAATGCATTTTGATTCATTGTACACAAATGGAGCACAACTTTTCATTTCTCTGGTTGTATGTGATGTAGAATCGCATCATATATGCAGTCATACATGAAGCCACGGCTATGATGTCCATCTCATTCTACCATCTTTATTGCCCCTATGTCCCCTCCCCTCCCCTCCCTTCCATTTGACCAAAGTTCCTCCATTCTTCCCATGCCCCTTCTCCCATTATGGATCAGCATCCACTTATCAGAGAGGATATTCAGCATTTGAATTTTTGGGATTGGCTTACTTCGCTTAGCATGACATGCTCCAACTCCACCCATTTACCTGCAAATGCCATAATTTTATTCTCTTTTATTGCTGAGTAATAATCCATTGTGTATATATACCACAGTTTCTTTATCCATTCATCTATTGAAGGGCATCTAGACTGGTTCCACAGTTTAGCTATTGTGAATTGATCTTCTATAAACACTGAAGTGGCTGCATCACTGTAGTATGCTGTTTTTAAATCCTTTGTGTATAAACTGAGGAGTGGAATAGCTGAGTCAAATAGTGGTTCCATTCCAAGTTTTCTAAGGAATCTCCATACTGCTTTCCACATTGGTTGTACCAATTTGCAGTCCCACCAGCTATGTATGAGTGTGCATTTTCCCCCACATCCTTGCCAACATTTATTGTTGTTTGTATTCTTGATAATTACCATTCTGACTGGCATGAAATAAAATCTTAAGGTAGTTTTGATTTGCATTTCTCTAATTGCTAGAGATTTTGAACATTTTTTCATATGTCTGTTGATTGATTGTATATCTTCTGAGAAGTGTCTGTTCAGCTCCTTAGCCCATTTATTGTTGGGTTTGTTTGTTTGGTGTTTTTTGAGTTCTTTATATATCCTGGAGATTAGTGCTCTATCAGATGTGCATGTGGCAAAAATTTGTTGTCAGAATGTTGGCTCTCTGTTCACTTCATTGATTGTTTCTTCTGCTGAAAAGAAGCTTTTTAATTTGAATCCATCCTATTTATTGATTCTTGATTTTACTTCTTGTGCTATAGGAGTCTTGTTAACGAAGTATGGTCCTAATCCGACATGATGAAGATTTGGACCTATTTTTTCTTCTATTAGGCGTTGGGTCTCTGGTCTGATTCCCAGGTCCTTGATCCACTTTGAGTTGAATTTTGTGCATGGTGAGAGATAGGGTATTAGTTTCATTTTGGCTTATGGCTTTCCAGTTTTCCCAGCACCATTTGTTGAAGAAGCTGTCTTTTCTCCAATGTATTGGGCCAGGGCTCTCACATAGGCCTGTGAGGGTAGTCCTAGGCCTGATCTTGGCCTGGATTCCCTCAGGGATTCCAGGTGGTGGGTCTGGTCCTGGGCCTGGGCTCCCGCGGTTAGGCAGAAGCTATGGTGCTGAACCAGGGTAGGTCTAGGGCCTCAGATGCAGGGGCTCCCGGAGGCAGGCCTTCACCTGGGTCTCGGTTTCCTTGTGGCTCAGCAGATTGGTTGGTAGCAATCTTGGGCCTGACCTTGGCTGGGCTCCCTCAGAGGTCCCTGATGGTGGTCCTGGGCCTGGGCCTGTGCTCCCGCTGGTCCCGCAGGAGCTCTGGTGAGGAACTGGGGGTGCTTCTGGGCCTCACCTAGGCCCAGTCTCCCACAGGAGTCCCTGGAGGCAGTCCGTGCCTGGGTCTGAGTTCCCCTGTGATTGGCTGGTAGCAGTCTCTGGTCTGACCTTGGCTGGTCTCCGGAGGAAATCCCTCAAGCTGGTTCTGGGCCTTGGCCTGTGCTCCCACCAGTTGGCAGGGGATTTGGCACCAAATTCTGTTCATTTTGTAATATTGATGAAGACTTTTACTTTTCAAAGAAGAAAATGCACTGAAAATAGTAAATCAGGCAGAAGTGATATGTGCAATTATTGCTCATCCTCTAAAATGATAATGAGGATTAAAATAGGGTATCATATATCTTGATCAATTATAGATTATTCTTAGCTTGACATGTCAGCTCTTTATTGAAACAAAAATGGAAAAAGATCCATATCTGTCTTTCAAAGAGTTCTATAAAGAATAACTAGATTATCTCTGTGATGCTTCACTGTTAATTAATTGAGTTTACTTACAGTAATGGCATGGAAAGAGTCTTTGGAATGATACATACAGTTGTAAAGTTAGTAAGTATATTAGTCATACAATTTATTTTCAGAACTTGAATTAGGTTTCATTGTGAAAAACATTTTTGCATTGTCCATGTACAGAGAGAAATATCATTTTTAATCTTCTATCCCCTGTAGGATTTTGAGATTAATTTTAAGACTATTATACTACATTTTTCCTACATCAATTTTCTACCCACTTATGAAGACCCCATTATATCCTCTCATTGCACACTTAGTGACAATGATAGGAAACTTCTGGTACAGGGAATATCAGGTAACTGTTAATCAGTTGAATTTCTATTCTTTTTCACCTTGCATCTTTGTTTTATTTTTTACCCAGACTAAGTTCCAATAAGATACTTAAAATAGGATTCTATGAAATTATTTTTAATGTTAAAAATTATGGTTTAGCATTAATGTCATATGTGTAGATATGTGTCTACAGTAGTCCCCCATTATTTTTACTCTTGCTTTTTACACTTTTAGTTCCCTGTGGTCAACCATTATCTGAAAATATTAGATCAAAATTTCAAAACTAAACAATTCACAAATTTGAAAATAAGCACCATTCTGAGTAACTGAACAATTCAAAGTTTTAAGTTCCACACCATTCTGAGCAGCATGATGAAATCTTGTGCCATTCTGCTCTTCCTGGCACAGCATGTGAATCAGCCCTTTGTCCAGGGTATCCATACTGTATATGCTACCCTTTCAGTAGTCACTTAGTAGCTCTCTTGGTTATTAGATTGGCTATGATGGTATTTTAATACTAGAATTCAAGTAATCCTTACTTTACTTCATTATGACAGCAAAGCACAAGAATAGTGATGTTGGCAATTCAGATATGATAAAAATAATTCATAAAGTGATTCTTTTAAGTGAAAAAAGCGAAAGTACAGCAAAATATTTTGAGAGAGACAACATCCATATATCTTTTCTTATGTTTTCACAATTGTTTTATTATTATTTTTGTTAATCTTTTACTATACCTAATTTATAAATTAAACTTTATCATAGGTATTTATGTTTGAATAGGTAAAAATATAGTATATATAGTGCTTCATACTGTCTGCAGTTTCAGGCATAGTCTGGGGTCTTGAGCTCTGTCAACCATGATAAGTTGACAACTATAATTAATTTTTAGAAAGTATGCTAAAAATCCATATTGATTGTTTTGATAGTTCAGAATGTGTATAATCTGCATATGTTGAGAAGAAGGCTCAGAGCAAAGGAGTAAGTGGCCACTCAAAATGGGCTTGGACTCAGGAGCAGAAAGGCCAGATGCCCCTCACCTTCTGACAATTCATAGAGATTTGTGCCTTAGCCAGAATACAGCTGAATGCACCTACAGTGGACAGTGTTCCAGGGAGATATGTGCCCCTCTTGCTTTCCCAGACATGGCTGGGGAATGCACAGGAGAAGTAAATATTTGCAAATCAAGCACTAAGTGGTCCAGGTTTATTTGCCAGCAGTATTGATTGGGGATACCAGCTTCCAAGGAATGTGGAATTAAATTTAATCAGTCTCCCACTGTGGACCATAACCTATCTCCTCAGTTAACTAGTTTTCTGACAATAAAGAACCTCTGAGATCATTCACTGGACTGCCCCTTTCTGTATCAATGCCTTATGTCCTAAGGACTCCTTTTTTTTTTTTCCTGTCATTTTCAGAATTATAAAAAGTAATACAAGTACTATAGCTGAAAGACTAAATAGGTCTGAGTTGGCATAGACATGCTAATAGTGTGATTTTTATTACTGCATACAAGTAAGTATTGAGACCTCTATTTAATCCATGAATATTTGTAATATGATTAAATTGCCAGCCCCTATCCTATGACTTACTTAAATGTTAGAACTAATGATACTATAATGTAATGCAACTATAGTGTACCAATCACACCAAATCTTTGCCATTTATCTTATCTAACAAATTAATGTGCACTGCATAATTAAGCACCAAGTCATTGAAAAAATAAAGGAGACGAATCTCTGATAAACAGTAAAGTTCTCTAATTCTATGTGGCAACCTGAAGTTTTTATGGACTTTTGCCAAAGATGTCTCGTGTGTTTGCCAAATACTGTGAATTTTATGGAAACGGTGTAAAGTCTATGCGTAAATGATCCATTGTAAATACATGAGGCATTTAAATTTTTCTCTCATTATTTAAACTTAAAGTAAGAACACTTAAGATATCTATTTTTAGGCAAAATTGTGTAATATATTCTTTAAGTGTTCAGAGAGTTTTACTTCACCATTTATTTCTGAAGAAGATTTAGGATGGGTAAGGATCTCTTTATAAAAAGGAAGTGTATATACATATGTATATTCGTATTTATTAATTTTGCATTCATCATAAAGAAGTGTGCTAATGTGCCACTGTATGCTGTGGTAGACCAGGAATCAGATATCCCAAAGTCCAAGAAGGGGTGGTACCATTTAGAATGAAAAGAAACTGCCTTGGTTTTCCTTTTGTGTTTCCCTGAAAGAAAACCTTTCTGTTCATGCCCTAGCAATGCATAGATGTCTGAATCTGTCGAGAAAAAGGAGAGGAATTGAACTTTACAGCCCTTGGGAACAGTTGTTTTGAGCTATTTCCATATGGTATTTCAAGCCTGAGCTATTAAACTGAAGTACTAGTTTGGAATTCATCGCGCTGAATTGAATGAATGGATTAAACACGGCTGAAACTATTTCTCTTTTCCAAGTAATTTCTAGTCCTTTTGTAAGCTTCATATATTTATGCAATCTCAAGCTTAAAGAGCAAAGCTATAAAAAGCAGTTTTTCATCTTTTAGACAATAATTCTATCTTCCTACCTACCTATCATCTGTCCATATTACTTTGAATTCACAAATGCAGAACCCACTGTGGCCAAAAGAATTTAAAAGAAAAACATACATAACAAGACTTCTATCTGTTTAAATTTTGAAATTGCCCTTAATTATAACCCCTCTTATTAAAAAGAACAAAAATGTTCAGGTACTTCCAAAACTAAAGAGGTTTTATTTCATAATAGTATTTTGTATCAAAAAATAATAGTGCCTGACTTTGGGGGGTTTAATGGATTATAGTCTGGAAAGTTCTTTATAATTGTCAAAGATAAATGCATTGATCTGATTTTCAGATTTTTCTAAGAAAATCTAGGTTATAATATTCTCCCATTATCTTACAGTGTTTTCCACAGTGTTCATTATTTGAATGCAAATCTTTACTTGTTCTATCATTTAACATTAGTGTGGAGTAAAATCTTCCCAAAAAACTGAAAATAGTTCATTTTCCACTGTAAATAGGATTATTTATATCTGTTATCTTCAAAGATAGATATAAAGCATCATTTTTCTGTTTCTTTGATACCATTTTAATAATGACTTATCATCTTCCCATGTACATCAAGTAATCAGATGTTGCTGTGTTATTTTTAGAATTGAGTGTTTTTTTTTCTGAAACTAGAAGCAGATCACATAGAAATGGAATGAATGCAATTAAGAGTGTTTGTGACTTTATGAATATAGAAATGTGACAGACCAAAGGAATTAAGTATTCACTAGAAAATTGTTTCTAATCACCTATTAGATCTAGTGATAATAAAATGATCTCCTTAAACTAAGCAAATTTTTTTAGCCATTTTTTGTTTCACTGATACTAAAAAACTCCATGGAAAGAAATATTTTTTCCATTGTAAGCACAAGGAAATAAAATAATTAGTACATTCAAAAGCCCCTTCTTCCCTTCTTCCCATAGTCCAGTTCAGGTGCACTTATGGCAGAAGACTTTGTAAAGCTCCTATACTCAAGTACTTACTGACTCACAATAGACTCAACTGGAACCCATCATGATAAAAGTGTTATTTCATGGACTGTGGGGGTAGCTCACTGATAGAGCACTTGCTTAACTTGTACAAGGTCCAGGGTTCAATCCCT
>PVHX01008948.1:54753-79894 GCA_004024805.1 Geosciurus inauris
CCCCCCCCCCCCGCCAAAAAAAAAAAAAAGAAAAAAGAAAGAAATTAATATTAAAAACTTTTTAAAATGTTGCTTTCTAAATATATATTTCTTGCCTAGTTATTAAAAAGAAAGTGTGATATATTGTGTACACAGTCACCTGCACAAAAGGACAAAAGAAAAAAATCTACATTTTTATCTCTGTATAAATGATGTTGAAACATTTTCAAAGGGACCTTTTGTTTTTAATGAGTGATCACTCGTAAATGCAAATAGTATTAAATGACTATGGGGCTATTCTTCCTGATATTTTAATTGACTTTGTAAATTGTTGGTAATAAAGAATCTAGGAAAAGAAAACAATTTTCAACTTCGAAATTGTCCCCGAGACAAAGCAATGAGTGAGATGATAGCCTGGAATCAGAATCTGGGACAAACATAAATTTTTCACTTTGTTTCATTTTATTCCAGCACAACTTTCTACCAATAATCTTCAGCCACAATATCAGTGTATCATTGTCTTCCCTCGGGTTGCAATGGCAAAATTATAAACTGAAGAATTTGGCATCATAGGTAGTAATTCCAAAAATTTTTATCTCTAGGCAAGGTGGATATATACTAGGAAGTTTTTATGAAGTCTATAAATAAAACTTTGGTAATTTGTATATGCATATGTGTGCCGTGTATTTGTGTGTTTGTATATGTATTTGTGTGTGTGTATGTTCATGTAAGCATATAAGGTCCTACTCACCTATGTGTACATCATTCCTAATCATTTTAAGTGAAAACTACTTCAATGGCAGTAAACAGTGGCTTGGATCACCCTTCTGCCTTACACTTGGTGTACACATCAATTAGATGTCTTCTGTTCCTGTGCAGTACAAACAGCATGTTTCTCTAATAGGGACAATAATAAACACCAGAGAGCTACATGGAGGAATGGCAAAAACCCCCTTTTGTTTCAGTGGTTCCAGTGAATTCTTGAAGCTGTAAATATGTTCTTGACTGTAGCTTTGAAAGAGATGATGAAAAGGAAAAAGTATAGTGGATTATTTTTGTTTAATAATAAGGCTCAGAAATTATGACCAGCTGGAGAGGAGATAGACTGGTTATCAAGATGATGGGCAGCTTGAACAAGGTTTGCAAAGCCTCTTCTCCTTCACTACTCCCTCTTTCCCAAATCCATAATTACCTGTGACGCTTACTTACCTGGTCTGTCACAAACATCATGGTCCGTCCCTCTGCTCTAGTGGCAGCTCTGCCCTCCCAACCAAACATTTCTCTTGAAACACAAATATTTCTTTCATTTGTAAAAGTAGGAGGCCAAGAATAGCCAAAGCAGTCCTCAGCAAGAAAAGCAAAGCAGTAGACATCACAATACCAGACCTTAAATTATACTACAGAGCTATAGTAACAAAAACAGCATGGTATGGGCACCAAAACAGACACATAGACCAATGGAACAGAATAAAAGTTACAGCCCAGATAAGCACAGTTAATTCATACTAGATAAAGGTGCCATAAATATACTTTGGAGAAAAGATAGTCTCTAACAAGTGGTGCTGGGAAAACTGGAAATCCATGTATAACAAAATGAAATTACCCCCCTATCCTTCACCCTACATAAAACTCAACTTAAAGTGTATCAAGGATCTAGGTATTAGCCCAGAGACCCTGTGCCCACTAAAAGAAAAAGTAGGCCCAACTCTCCATCATTTTGGCTTAGGAACCGAATTCCTCAACAAGATTCCTACAGTGCAAGAAGTAAACTCAAGACTCAATAAATGGAATGGAATCAAACCAAAAAGCTTCTTCATAATAAAGGAAACAATCAAGAATATGAAGAGAGAGGCTACAGATTGGGGAAAATCTTTGCCACCTGCCCCTTAGATACAGCATTGATCTCAAGCATATACAAAGATCTCAAAAACTTAACACCCAAAACAACAACAACAACAACAAATAACCCAATCAATAAATGGCCAAAGGAACTGAACAGACACCTCATGGAAGAAGAAATACAATTGGTCAACAAATACATGAAAAAATATTCAACATTTCTAGCAATTAGAGAAATGCAAATTAAAACTAAACTGAGATTTCATCTCACTCCAATCAGAATGGCAATTATCAAGAATGCAAGTAACAATAAATGTTGGTGAGGATGTGGGAGAAAAAGGTACACTCATACATTGCTGGTGGGACTGCAAATTGGTGCAATCACTCTGGAAGGCAGTATGGTGATTCATCAGAAAAATGGAACCACCATTTGACCCAGTTATCCCACTCCTTGGCATATACCCAAAGGATTTAAAATCAGCCTACTACAGTGACATGGCCACAAAAATGTTTATAGCAGCTCAATTCACAATAGCTAAGCTATGTAACCAACCTAGACACCCTTCAGCAGGTGAATGGATAAAGAAAATGTGGTACATATACAGAATGGAATATTACTTAGCCATAAAGAATAATGAAATTATGGCATTTGCCACTAAATGGATGGAACTGGAGACTATCATGCTAAATGAAATAAGCCAATCCCAAAAACCCACCAAATGTTCTCTCTGATATGCAGATACTGAGGGGCCTGGTGACTACAAGTTCACTGGATGAGCCAAAAGGAAAGGAAGGGAAGGGAGGGAAGATGAGAACAGGAAAGACAGTAGAATGTATCAGACATAACTTTGCTATGTTCATATATGAATATAGAACCAGTGTAACTCCACATCATGTACAACCACAAGAATGGGAATTTATACTCCATATATATTAGACATGTCAAAATACATTCTACTGTCCACACATAACTAAATAAACACAAATAATTCTTTTTAAAAAAAGAAACTCCCATGTTTGTAATGACTTGTGAAGGCTGATCACATTCCTCCCATCCCTGTAACTTCAAGGCCATGGGAGCAAATGTAAATTCTGCTCTCGAATAAGTGAAAGGGCTTCTCTACTTAAAGCAGGGTTTGGCAAATTAAACTACAGTAATTGCTCCAAATTATGTAGCCATAAAATGACCAGACCATTTCAAAAGAGCACATGGAGGGAAGAATCTAACTCAGACTGCAGTCTCCTTGAGGAAACGAGTTTGGGTACTTTGTTGTTTTTCATAAAGGATCTGTTGATTTGCAGCAAAAGTTATTTGGTGCAGGAAGAGAAGTCACATAAAATACAGAAAGGATAGTGAGACTTACTTCCTTTTAGAACAACAAAAAAAAAAAACCACTCAAACTCAGTTGTGATTTGGGCTATAACTACGATAGAATGGGACAAGAGCTAAAACTAGATTACTAAAAAATCTGGCATTTTCTGTTGGCCAGTTCAACATTAAAATGAGTGATGAGTGAAGGATGTGAGGGTAGGTTATGCAGTGGGATTCTTGATCCAGCCATATGTTTGCTTTCTCACTCAAATTATCTGAGTACCATTTTCTTCTGCAAAAGAAGAGATAATGAATGAAGGATGATGGGCAGTTGCAAAGCTGCAGAGAAAGTGTTTATCCTTAACCATGGTGTAGAGATTCTTCTTGCTTCAGGCATAGGAACATCCTCTGTGCATTTGCTTGCTGTTTAGCTCTGCTGATGAAAGCTCATGCCACCTGCAACTTCTCTTCCTCACCCTGGAACTGTTTCTGAAGAATTGCAGATTTGAGGCTGTCCACATGCAAAATAAGAGTAGGAGACAGCAGTGCTGATGTTAGCAGCTTTGCCCACTGAAGCATTTCTACAACAGAGAAAATGAAGCCACAGCAGTTTGCAAAGGCAACTGGGCCTTACAGGAAAAGCATCCTTCTGGCTTTGACAAAGCGCTGCTGCTTCTGTTTTGCTTGGGTATTTTGCTTCTGCTATGGCTGAGTTTATCCATTTTGCTGTCTCCCTCTGCTTCCTCTTTCAGACAATGACAAATTCAAATGCTGCAAAAGCTCATATGTCTAAAGGTAGAGACAGAGAGATAGAAAGAGAGATTGAGAGAGAGAAAACAGGAGCACCTCACTGATTCCTATCCATGCTAATGGAGACAGGAAACCAAAAGGCCATTCTATAAAAATCTGAAACTATCTACTCCAAGTGCTAATTGGGCTTTTGCAGTTGGGAACAAACATCACACTGCTTCTAGGTAGCCAGAGGGTGTTTGAGCATCAAGGCAGAAGAAAGGGGATGAGTCTCATCAAAACACTGGGCCCTGCCAGGGTTGTGAACCTACTTGCTCCTGGGAAAATCATCTGCAGTTGGTGCCCAGAACTTTTTAATAGAGTAACATCTCTTAACATCTTTTAGGGAATCAAGGGATACCTCTTTCCAAAGCTCCCTGTGATGTGATCAATCTGGGGTTTCTCTTCCCATCTTCTTGATGGATTACATATCTGTGTAGTTCTCACATGAACAAATTATCATTTTTTAAAAAAATAGCTGTTTTAACCACTGTTTTGGATTGATTGTTCCCTTTCTTGTCACACAGATTTCCTTAGAATGGAATTCCATAAAATATGATTAGTTTCCACTTCTTAAATGACTAGGACATTCCAAATTTGTTTTCCTGAGGTTTCATCAATGTTTACCTTGACTGGAGTTCTGAGTGTCCTCACCCTCTTCAGTTCCAGATGTATTTTTTTTTTTCAGTTTCATATTTAAAGATAATCACTGCATCTACACTTTGTTGGCAAATTTAAATGTGCTTGGGGGGTCATGCAAGTTATAGTCCAGGAATTAAAAGAAAAAGAAAGAAGCACATACCATGTGATTTATTTCATGAAACTTTCTCCCTAGACATAAGAAAACAGCATGGCACAGAGACTGACAGACCAGAAAGAGAGATCTCAGCCGAATGGGACAGCTGCTACTCAGTGGCAGCAGGTTGTGCCCAGGATTACAGACTTTCTAGTTTCTCAGGGATATCCAAATACTTAAATGTTGACTATTCATTCATTCATTTTTCTTTAATCACATGTGGGCCAGCATAGTGATAGCAAAATGGAGCTTGATGTTCCAGGCCCATCTGTCCAGCAGGCCATCAGTTGGTTTTGCAATATACACCAGACAAATGACCTTCCTCGATGATGTCAGCTTTCCAGGTCATCTCCCAGAGAGTCCCATTTTCAGATTCCAGGAGGTACCTCATGGCTACCTTCATGTTTACACCATAGACACCATGAACAGTTTACTATGTATTGAGTTGAATTCGACCAGATACAATATTACTCTTGGATATACGTTCCAGATTTCTCTACTGTTCATGTTTTATGATAGTTTAGGTAAACCACTTCCTTTGACTTCCACTGAAAACAAGAAGTTGTGGATGGTTTTTAGAGTGCTTATCTTCACTGGTTATTTCAAGCACATGTCCAGGATTAGGTTCTTGTTTTTCTGCATTTGAAATTGCAGTCATGGAAAGTCAACTGATTGTCTACGATCAACTCATTTCTCTGGTTTTTTAAAGGAATCTAAACATGGAAAAAAAAACCTTACATATATTATCACATGTATTAATTGCACAAAAATATTATAAGTTAAACAATGACATTTCTTAAAGTAACCATTTTTTGTTTTCTTTCTTTTTTTTTTTAACCAAAATATTTTAAACTTGCCAGCAAGACTCTAGAAAAGTTAAAATGATTTGAAAATTTGGCAAAAAATCCATCTTTCAATAGTATAGTACCTGGCCTGTGGTTATCACTAAAAGTAAACAAATGGGTTGAGTTAAATGATCACCATGTATGCAAGCATTGATTAAATATAAAATAGATATAAGCATTTCTAAATTGCACATAAATTTGGAGCAAAAACAAAAACAAAAAGAAAATCAGCCAAATAACTCACAGTTTTGGGGTAAACTTGTATTTCAAAACTTTGAAAGCATTGCTTCTCAATTTTGTAGCAGCTTAGGTACATAGAGTGGGTAGTTTACTCCAAACACTTGTTTTTGATGTAATGATAAAGTAACTGGGTTCAATTTAGATTGACAAGTTAATAGTAGAGCTAGGATCAGGACCAATATCTTTTGTTTCTGGCTCCTGATGCCAGCCAGCTCTTTCCCTGGTACCACCACTCTGTTGGTTCCTAGTAACTGATACCTGTTTCTGCAGGCTAAATTTTTGAGGTCTTAACCCCCAATGTAACTGTATTTGGAAATAGGGTCTTTAGGAGCTAATTAAGATTAACGAGGTCATACAAGTGGCATCCTCACCTGATAAGATTGATGGCCTCATAAGAGGAAGTGATTTCTCTGACTCTTCTCCTTCCTCTCTTCCTCCTCTCTCCTCTATCCATGTACACACATCAGGGAAAGACCACATGAGCAAGAAGGTGGCCATCTGCAAGCTAGGAAGAGGGGCCTCATAAGAACCCAGCTTTGCTGCCTCCTTGATGTTGGACTTCCATCCAATCACTGCAACTATGGGAAAATTAATTTCTGTGGTTTCAGACATCTGGCCCATAGTATTTTGTTATGTCAGCAAAAGCAGGCTACACTACCTATCACATATGAAGAGATGCCATATTACAAGATAATTTTCCAGAGAGGGTCTTTATGAAGTTTTCTGCCTTTGGACACCTATCCTGCCAATCTGAATTTATCCATGAGTGGAGAGTGTTCTTTTTATTAAAGACAGAACTACAGGCTGCGTGATTAGCAGCATAACTGCTAAAATGTGAGACTCAATGTGTATCTTACTCATACTTGTTTTCTTTCTCCTGGCCCATTTCCCAGTGAACTCATGAATTGATAAAAAAAAAATAGTATTGATAAAAAGAATAGCCATTTCAATTTGCCAGACTATAAATGATCTTTCTCTGTTCATATGGACTCCTTCTATTTGTAGTACTTGAGAGATTTCTTAGTTTCTTTTATTTATTTCTCTTTCTGTTCTAGCCTAAAATTTTATAAATAATATTTCCTTAACCACTTGATATTTTTAGACTACACTATATTGGACACTAATTATATAAGCTAAATCCTTCACATCTCTACCACATTTTGTATGTGTGAGCAGAACCACACACAATTGTATGTGTTCTTCAGTAACCATTCATGTCTGGTGACAATACTGAACATCAAGCAGCTTGTTTTTGTACCCCAGATAAACCATACTTCAGTGAGATATTACAAAAGGTAAATAATATCCTAAGAGGTCTAACCCAAATAAAAAAAAACAAGCCAGAATCAAAACTTAGGAAAAGAAAGTGGAAGAGAAGACAAAGAAATAATCTAGAGCTTTTTTAAAAAATATATTCACACTGATTATAAGTTATTCCTGTCTGAATAGTGGACTGTTTGTTTAGTCACCAATTACTTCATGAAGTGTTTTTAAACACCATGAAACTGAGTGCAGCTTAAATTTATTAATGATAGTTAGAATAATGTTGGATATTATAAAATTCATTTTTATCTTCATATAGGAAACATATTGATAACATCTCCAGCAGCCTTTGTTCAAAATTTTCCAATGGAAATTTTACTGTCATAAGCGAGAAAATTTTGTTTTCAATATCTTCAACATTTATTAAAATGTTTTGTCATTCTTAACCAAATTTTAAAACCTCAAAGTATTCATTCTAATTTTTATTTTGACTTCTGTATACATTAAGGTCAGTCCTTCATGTCATCCATAAGTCTCTTTCCCATTCATTTCTCATGTGAGTTAAACTACTGACCTTGACCATGTGAGGCTTGCTCCTAGAGCCACGTTTTACTGTGAATATCTGTTCACAATTCTAATCAGCAAGAATTTATCATGGGAGGCTTATATACCTACCAGTGGAGTACCAATCATATATGCTTCAGTTTAATCTTGGGTCGTCCTCTATAAATCAATTTATTAACTGACAGCTAAGAATTCACAGTGCATTTTTTACAAGATAAACCAATGATGTTCTTAGATTTCATTCATCATTTTTCCCCATTTATTCATTCACAAATATTAAATTAGTGCTAGTTGCTGGGATTCTGAAGTAAATAAAGCATATGTGAATTGAGCCTCCTTGGAACTTACAATCTAATGCAATAGATAAAAACAGATAAATCTATTGTTATAAATATGAAGGAACAAAGTGAGTACAGAGATATTGGTTATTATTTGGGGGTCAGAAGGACACCTCCAAGTGCTGAGGCAAGAAGCCAGAGGTCCTTGAAAGATATACAAAGGGATTTTTATTTCTTAGGGTCCTAATAGACTCAGTGGCCTCTAAATTTTCAGAAGATTCTCAGAGGTTTCTTTTTAGAATAAGAATCAGAATCATATGTACAGACATCTGCTCCTACTTCCTACATAAATATAGTTAGACAGGATCCTTGCATATTTCTTTGTATGCACAGTAGACATTCAGCCACCTATAGATAATAAAAGTCATCTTAGGGGCTTTAGAGTCTGGTTCCCACAAGAAGCAATCTGAAGTACATGTGTGTTAGCTTTCTGTCACTATAATGAAATGCCCAAGGTAATTAACCTATAAAAAAGAAAAAGAGTTTATTTTGGTTCACAGTTTTAGAAGTTCCAGTTTATGTTTGGGTTCCCCCATTTTAGGGGCCTGTGATGAAGTAGCACATCATAAAGGGAGCACCTACCTGGTAGAGCAAAACCTCTCACATGATGAGCCACAGAGCAAAAAGAGAAAGCATATAGGGCCTCACAATCCCCATTATGGACATGTTCCCAATGACCCAACCTCCTTCCAGAAAGGCCCATGTCCCAAAGATCCACCATCTTCCAATAATACCACCCTGGGAACCATGTCTTTAACACACTGGCCTTTGGGGGATCTTCAAGATGCAAATTATAACAACATTATAATTATTTAATAGATTTATTTTTATTATTATTGGGACTTTTAACTTTGAAAATGATCATATTGCAACTTTGTGATAGCATTTACAAATTAAATATACTTGTCAGAGCATAAGAAATTCTCTAGGCTTTAGCTCAGCAATTTTATGATCAGTATTTTGCTTATTTAAAGATGTTCTCGTCTACCTGCAAAGGAAGAGACAAACATTATGGTAGCAGCCTCAGGAGTTTGGATATAATCATAAAACCAGGTGGGGGAAAGACTTTTAACGTTTTATTTTACAAAGCAGTGGCATTTAAAATACACATTGTATTACAATACCTATGATTTCAGAAAAAGAAAACATTAAAAAAGAAATAGAACTTGAGAGAGCAAATAATAGTTGAAGTTCTGCTGCATGTATGTTTTTGAAAAACTCACCAAATTATCTTTTTTTTTCATATTTTACTATTTGGGAATCACTGTTTTATGAGTTCTTCACTATGGATATAAACTGTTTCTTTATGTCAGAAATGCCTTGATTAGAATGTGCTGTAGTCGAATGTGTCCCCCACGAAGCATGTGGAGGAGACTTCATCCTGAATGCAGCCATGTTGGGAGGTGGGGACTAATGAGAGGTAATCGGGCCATAAAGGCTCTGCCCCCATGTTGCAGTTACCAGGGTAGTTGGGTCCTAGTAAAAGGATGATATTTGGCCTCCTCTGTTGTTCCTTCTGGTACTCTCTCACCTCTCAGTACCCTTCAGCCATGTGATGATACCACATGAAGGCCCTAACCAAATGCAGCCCCTTGATGTTGGACTTTCCAACCTCCAGTACCATGAGCCAAATCATTTCTGTTCCTCATAATTAACCCAGTCTGTGGTTTTCCATTATAGCACTATAAAACAGAGTCCTATGAAAACAACAGAAATTAATTATAAGCAGCCACTTTCTCAAAACCATTTATTAAAAAACTATTAACCTGCAAATGATTTTATTGCTTAATAAGATATTCTGGGGGATATTTCCACCTATAGTTTTTGTGACATCCTGTTTAATTTGTTTCCTTGGCTTTAGAAATGATCCCTGTTACTCCTGCACATGTTTTGCAAACTATTGTTGGCAATATTTCTTGCAGTAAAAACCTTTAGGCCATCACCAGTTATATAAAATCTTAGCTACATAAGGCAACCAAATATGTATTGGATTTGAGAAACTATGTCCTACATATTGGACTGATTACTCATAAATCATCAAGTCAAAATAGCCTAGTACAAAGACCTGAGTTGAACTTTGGATTTGGTGCTGGTTATAACAGAATGCTGTTGTGTTGTTGTTCATGCCTGCTCCCACTTCTGATCCCAAGAAATAGTTATTACATTCTTTGCTCTCTGATTAAATATATGAATTTTTCTCTTTATCTTCTTCTCCATTATTTTCACCTTCACTTTCTGGAATAATAAATATTTCTTTTAGAGGAGTCCACAAAGGTCACTTTGATATAACTTTTACATTTTTCCTTCATGGTTGTTATTAATGTTTTTACCATTAAACAGTAATCAAAACTTTCTCTACAAATTACCTACATCCTTTAATCTGTGACAATTCTAAGCAGGTTTGTTTGCCTTTGCTTTTGTATTGGGGATTGAACCCAGGGATACTTTGCCACTGAGCTACATCCCCAGCTCTTTTTGCTTTAAATTATTATTGTTGTTGTTGTTGTTGTTGTTATTTTTGAGACAGGATCTCACTCAGTTCCTTAGGACCTTGCTAAGTTGCTGAAGCTGGTTTCAAACTTGCAAACCTCCTGCCTCAGCCTCTTGAGTCACTGGGATTATAAGTGTGTACCACCCTTCCCAGTAAACCATTTTATTCTCATAGTAGATAAGAAAACTACTACTTAGCTATCTCAGTTCCAGCAGAGAAAATCTAGGAGAGAATGAAATTATACACCTTTACAATTATTTGAATATATATAGAATTCTAATATAAGATTATTCAATTAAGTGCCCCTGTTCTGGTTTCTTCTGAACTTTTCATTTGATAAGTACAAATAATTCAAGTGGTCCTAGTGTACACTATTAATATAATCACTTAATGCGCGCTTCCCACAAGACTGTAAGTGGCATTAGTGTAAGACTATGGCTTGTTTGTGTACTTGTTTACTATATACTATATGAAAATCCCCTGAATAAATATTTTCAATATCTTAATAGCATAGAAAAAGTTAGTTTATCATAATGCAGATGATTGATATTTGAGCCACAAACTTCTGGAAGCAGAGGACTCTTCTCTATGAGTTTCCACTCAAAGATACCAAATCCTCAAAACAAGACTGAACTAGTCGCTTTAGTCACATGACTCATCTCTTTAAAGGAAAGAAAAAAAGTAATTAAATGAAGTGATAACATTTCAGAAAAATAATCCTCCCCCTCTTTTTTTTAATGGGCAAAGTATCATGAATAGAATTACCTGGAGATCTTCTAAAGAGCCCAGAGCCCAAGCTACAAGACTTCAGACCAATTGAATCAGAATCTGAGATGGGTAAGATCTCAAAATACCATTAAGTCTAAGGACCTCTGAACAAGAGCAGATTCAATCTGTTAGCCGAAATTTCCAAACCCATGGGTAGATAAGGATAAATGCAGAACTTAAACCTCCCAAAGCTGAATATACCTTCTTTCTGCTAAGTGCTGCTAGTCCTTAACAGTGTGTTTGGCATAGTTCATTTGCCACTCTTCAATGCTTTGAACTACGTAGGCACACCCACCTTGCTGTGGTATAAATATGTGTTCCAAATTCACATGTTGTAAATTTAATCCTCAATGCGACATTGTTGAGTGGTAGGGTCTAATGGGAAGTGCTTATTACACCATGAGGTTTCTGCCCTTGTGAAAAAAATTATTGCTGGTATTAAAAGGACTTGTCCCTCTTGCCCTTTTGCCAGGTTAGGGCCCAGTGTTCATGTTCTCTTGCCTTTCTGTCTGGTGCAGTGTGAGGCCGCAAAAAGGAGCCCTCACCAAACATTGGTGCTTTAATCTTGAACTTCCCAAATGTGAGAAAATAAATTTTGTTTACTGATAAATTGTCAAGTTTGTGCTATTCTGTTATGTCAGCACAAACAGACTAAGCTAGTCACTGAGACTGACTAGTGATCTTTAAATTGTATAAATCTCTCAAAATAGCGGAACTGGACTTCTGAAGATGTTTTATCTTAACACTTTTTTCAAAGCTAGTATGACCCCAGGTGAAAAAAATCACGTGAAATTCTACATTAAATTAGTGCAGCGGAGATAATTTGAGGTGTCTACATTTGTACTGTTTGGGACATGTATAGATGCAACCTGTGAAATAGTCATTAAACATCTCAGAAACTGTCTAGATTTGATATCCACTAAGGAAGGAAATATAGGATACAGCTTACTTCATGAAGATGGATTTCAAACACAGGAAGAACTTCAAGGGTCACCATTTCAAAAAGAAACCAAGGACTATTTGTTATTTCTATAGATCTCTGAAACATAAACCTTACTTTATGTGGTTGGAAAGTAGCAAGTTCAACACAGACATGAGTGAAGTTCTTACATTTTGATCACTAGGAATAGGTTGGATTTTTTTTTATAGATTTCTGGTTTGGACATGATCATGTTGAATGTGGACATGTTCAGTGGCAATTTGGAAATTTCAGCTGGTTAGTGTTATTTGCTCTTGTTCAATGGTTCTCAGACTTGCCTGCATGTTGGATCACATTCTAAACCCCACCCAAGATCTTGATTTAATTGGTCTGGTGTCTGACATGGGCTTCAGTGATTCTAAACTATAGACAAATTTATGATCGTCTATAGTAGTTCAAGGTATTTGTTAGGTTCTGGTGTTGTTCCACCTGCAGTATGTATTCAAGTGGTTGGTGAAAGAAAAATAGAATATTTTTATTTTTATTTATGCAGATGTTATTTGAATATCCTCATTTATATCTATCCCTCCTTGGACCTTATTTCTATATATACTGTATTTGAGAACCTATGATATTTAATTTGCTTTATCTGTTTTCCAGAATTCAGAATGAGATAGAGAGATGTCAATTTCTGCTTTCAAATGCTGAGTGGTACCAGTTACTCTAAACTTTCTAGGCTGTTCCAATTATATTGACTAAATACCTCAGAGTCATTTTTGGAAGCTCTGATCCTTTTAAATGCTGCAAAATCTTTTGAATTCTTCACATCCTTTCCTACCATGGCCTTTTCCCTTTTTATTCTTTTAAAAAACCAAATTTGAGCTATTATGATTTTATTCTTAGCCTATTGAAATAGCTTCCAAACCAATGTCTGTTTCTAATTTCTCCACTCTCCATTCCATCCTCTTTTCTAGATTTTTCCTTCTAAATTCACCCTCAATCTTCTTATTCCACAAGCCTAAGCTGTTTTCAAAACAAAGTTCAGAGTTTCTGGACTGACATTCATGGGTTTGTGAAAAGTAAATTCTGCCTTTCTGAGTGTATTTCCTTCATGGAACTCCCCTGTAAGTGCCTGTTGTTCTTTCTGTACTATTTCTAGTTTTTTTCCTGCTCTTTCCTCTACACTTGAATCAGTCTTTCTAACTGGAATGACTGTTTCATGTTCCAATTCATTTTTCAAAGCCCAGAATAGATGTGATTACTTCTATGAACCTTATTTTTCTTATCACTAAAACTGAATGAGATTTTTCTCCTTCTTAGAAGGTTTATATTACTGTGTCTGCCATTAATACAATAGCTATCTTCAACTGGTTGGAATAGAGATATTTGATTATTTATGTTATCGTACTCTGCTGCCGGTTGTTGTAGAGCAAGAACCATCTGTATCAGAAGCATCTTTTTGCCCTTCACAACCTCTAGCTCTAGACTCCTCCCACACATAATCAGAACATCATGAATGCTTGTTAACTTGAATGAGTGACACATAAAGGAAATGGTTGTAAATAAATAGGCCATTTTGCACATCTTCCTCCTCCAACTATATGCTCTTGAATATTTTATCTGCATAAATTTTTCTTGGGGTCTTTCCAGCTAGTTCTTACCCTTTGTGATTTTGCAAGATACAGGCACACACACACACACACACACAAAAACCACTTCTCAGACTGCACTAAAATAAAAATATCTTCAAGCTGTCTTGTAATTTTATTGCAAGATGTAAATGCCAGCTTTATAGATCTGAAAGTGGATCTTCCTGCAAAGTCAGCAAAGTCAGCATAACCATACTGTGAAAATATTTGTTTGAATCTAGCATTGGTGATTTTAAAACAAAACTGCTCAACAGATTGTGGATTTTTTTGTTCTTTTTGCTTCTGTGTTTGCAGTCTCTCTCCCTTTGCTCTGCCCTTGTTTGACCTCCACCTCAGCTACTTGAAGTCAAGTGAGTTGCCAACCAGGTTTTCCTGCTTCTAAGATGTGATCCTAGAAGAATTTATCATTTGAAACTAGCTTTTAAATTGATATTTATAAACCAGTCATATTATATTGCTAGAAGTATCTTTAGAGCAAAAGAAAGAAATTTTAGAGAAAATTTGCAAAAAAGAAAATTGAAGCTCCTGAGGGTATATTCAACTTGATTTCTAAACATAGCGAATGTGAGACAGCTTCTCCTGGGAACAGAGTGACTGTTATGGTTTGAATAGGGTATCCCTGGAAAGCTCATATGTGAGACAATGCAAGAGGGTTTGGAGGGGAAATGATTGGGTTATAGCCTTGGCCTAATCGGTGAATTAATCCCTGATGGGATTAATTGAAGTGGTGGGGTGTGGCTGGGGGAGGTGGGCATGAGGGCGTGGCTTTGGTGTATATATTTGTACCTGGAGAGTGGAATTTCTCTCTCTTCTCTCTGATCACTGTGATGTGAGCTGCTTCCCTCTGCCACCCTCTCTGGCCATGATGTTCAGTCTCACCTTTAGCCCTGAGAGTGGAATTTCTCTCTCTTCTCTCTGATCACTGTGATGTGAGCTGCTTCCCTCTGCCACCCTCTCTGGCCATGATGTTCAGTCTCACCTTTAGCCCTGAGGAATGGAGCTGGCCTTCTATGGACTAAGACCTCTGAAACCATGAGCCCTCAAATAAACTCTTCCTCTATAATTATGCTGGTTGGTACTTTAGTCACAGCAGTGAAAAAGCTGACTAAAACAGTGATTTTACATTTACACATAGCCAAAATGCTCAGCTACTCAGGGACAATTTGGATAGCATGATGGGTTCAAAATGACCACAGATTTTCCCAGTTTCACTGTGAGTTAGGAACTCTCTCTCCACCCCTGGAAGCTAGGCTATGCCTTGTGTCTTATTCTCATCAAATAAATGTGATAAAGTAATGATGTGTAGTCGCTGGGCAATGGCTCAGGAGGTGCTGTTACTCCTACCCACTTGTTTCTGTCATCTTGTGAAGACACCTAATTTAGCCTAAGGAGACAGCAAATGGAGACAGAAACCCTAGACATGTGACTGAGGCCACCTGGGACTCGCCAGCCCCCAGATACCATGCCAGCTGACTGCAAACCAGAAATGAGCTGACCAGACACCTCATAGAGCAGAAACACCATTCCACAAAGACTGGTGCACCTCACCAGCCTGCAGAATCCTGAACACATGGAGGGTTGTTTACAGACGCCTAGTGTGGGGGCTTGT
This sequence comes from Geosciurus inauris, assembly GCA_004024805.1. Lineage (NCBI taxonomy): Eukaryota > Metazoa > Chordata > Mammalia > Rodentia > Sciuridae > Geosciurus > Geosciurus inauris. Next base: position 70,155 of record PVHX01008948.1, read on the forward strand.
TGGTTACCTAGCAATATATTGCTGATCCAAGTGACTTGGAGTTTTTCTAACAGACCATGGAAATCTTAAAAATAGTAAAATGAACAGTGAATAAATGCATTTATAAATAAATTGGGTCAGTTGATATATGATATCTCCCTTGCTATTAAGAAAAATCTACCACTCTGACTCCTTTCCAAGTGAGTAGCAAACGCAAAAAAAATAGCCTTGGGAAATGTATAGAAGCTCTAAGATCAACAGCTATGGGTTGAGTCACTATAATGTACCAGGAAGTGTTTCAATAGCTAAAATATAGTAAGGGTCGAAATGCAGAGAGATTTTACAAGGGTTGGAGGGAGGTAATGGATTTTTTAAAAAAGGAATTTCTCCTTTTCTCTCTTCTTCTCTCTCTTTCTCTCTCTCTCTCTCTCCACACACACACACACACACACACACACACACACACAGATATAAACATATATCTTCACATATATATCAGATATATGTGATAAACAGTGTTTTAAAACAATTTATGCAGGCTCAGAAATAAAACATAATAACAGGGACTATCATTCTAGAAACATGAATAGCAGGTACAATGTGTGATGTTGGAGAATATTGACGTAGACATAGAACAAGAAGGAAGCCAGTATGGTTGGTGTAGAGTAAGTGAGGAGGAGAGTGAGGTTGGAGAGATGGTTATATCAATCCGGGTGTTATTGTTTGACTATGAGGTTCCCCTGAAAGAGCTCATGTTGGCTGGGAATTATAGCTCAGTGGTATAGTGCTTTCCCTGAGTCCTATCCTCAGCACTATTTAAAAACAACAACAATAGCAACAAAACTCACATAGACAAGGCAGAAATGTTCAGAGGCAAAGTGATTATAAGAACTGTAACCTCATCAATGAATTAAGTTTCAGGGATTAATAATTTGAATGGACTTCTGGGTGGTAACTGTAGGCAGGTAGGGCATGGCTGAAGGAAGTAGGTCACTGGAGGCATGTCCCTGGGTATTATGTTTTGTCCCAGGATCCTTGCTGTTTCTCTCTGTGCTTCCCGGCTGCCACAAGGTGAGCAGCTTTCCTCAGCCTTGTCCTTCCACCAGGATGCTGCGTCTCATCTTGGGTTTAGAGCAATGGAATCAGACGACCAGGGTCTGAACCTCTGAAACTGTGATCCTAGAATAAACTTTTCTTCCTGTAAGTTGTTCTTATCAGGCATTTTGTTCTAAGCAACAAAAAGCTGACTAACACACCCAGGATATGGGAAAGATTTTGAAGTTGTAGCCTTTGTAGAGTAAGGGAGGAATATGATTAGATTTCTATTTTAAAAGGATTACTCTGTAGAGAAGAGAGTGAAGAGAAACAGTAGAAGTAGAGAGGCCAATGAGAGAGTGCTTACAGAAGACCTGATAAACGTCCCCTTGGCACCCATTAGAACAAGTATTACTTTTATTTTAAATACTAAAAATAATAATTTCTAAAGGGTATTGTGGAAGTTGTTGGAACATAGAGTTTGGAATCATGAAGAACTGCTTGAATATCCCTGGAAATTATATGGTACTCAGCAAGCTACTCAGTATATATCAGCCTATATTTTAAAATGAGATTGAATTCATTGAATTATTATAATGACTAAATATATAATGTATATTATGTGCTATGTTGAGGACTTGGAATATTATAGGCTCATAAACATTAGCTCCTCTTATTAATCAGTTTTCATAAATAGATGATTAACTGTTTTCTTAGTTTTAAAATAAAGGACCAATCATCAAAAGTCCATAGTGGTAGATGGGAGGAATAGAAACTATACTTACTCTGATAAATATGAATCTTGGAGGAACTTTCCTGCTTTAATAAATGCTAGCCAAAAAAAAAAAATCTTGGAATATCTGAAGATTTTTCTATGGAATATTTCTATTAACAAAAGGAGTATCTAGGGGATAGGGTTATGGCTCAGTGGTAGAGCACTTGCTAGTATATGTGAGGCCCTGGGTTCTATTCTCAATACCACATAAAAATAAATGAATAAAATAAACTTTCATCAGCATCTTAAAAATCATTAAAAAAGACATATCTAATAACCCTTTATAGTTTCCAGGGTATATTGACATATTTATATCAATGTTGTGATTTGACTATTTTTATTCTAATTTCCATTGAATACTGAATATTGAAAATACAGGCTTAGAAAGTTTACTTTATTTGAAAATTGATAAGTAGTATGATAAATTAGTATTCAATTCTGAGATCTAAATATGCCAAGAGATGTCAAACTTCCTATCAAATTTCCATCCGTAGTTTCTCTATCCTTGTTAATCACTACCTGAATCTACGATGTGAAAATTTTGAAGATACAGATATGTTAGAAAAAAAGGAGAAAAAAGACTGAAGAAAAGCATTATTCTTTGACACTGAATGAATAATACTATGGAAAAACCCTAATTAAAACTACATTAATATACCTGTCACTTGAAATACCAGAGTACATAGCTTCAGTATAGTAATAGTTGCCTTAGAAATGAGAATATTGGCCAAGTGTTGACCATTTGGTAGACAAAAAACATCCATCCAACTTTTCCAAAAATGTTGATTATATGAAATTCTTAACTGGGTTATAATTCCTAAACATTACTCTTGAGTAGAATTTTCCATAATTATTTTAAAATTATTAATGGTGGTTGGTTCGTATTTTCATTTTTCTAGAAGAAATAGACCAAGACAGAACTATTTGAATTTTTCAAAAGTCATCTTATATTAGAAAGCATGAATGATAATTTTTATTAGTTCTATAAAATGAATGAGTTTTCCAAAAGTAATACATCTAGACTTTTATATATATATATATATATATATATATATATACATATATATATATATTCAAATTTCATAAATGAACTGTATGTATGTGATGTGGACTAAATTATGTCCCTCTTCAAATTCATATATGGAAGCCTTAGTCCCCAATGTGATCGTATTCAGAGATGGGCCTCTAAGAACTAATTAACACCAAATGAGTTAATTAGTTCATAAATGAGTGGAACCTTATGAGATGAAGAGGAGGAGACCCAGAGAACTTTGTCTTCACTTTGTGAAGACACACTAAAATAGTGGCCCTTTATAACCCAGGAAAGGAACCTTCACTGAAAATCATTTGGATGGCCTTTTCAACCTCAAGAACTATAAGAAATAAATTTATGTTGTTTAAGGCACCCCATCTATGGCATTTTGTTGTATCACAAGCTGATTAATGTAGTACATAGATCATATACAATTTCTGGCCCTACCATAGATAGCAAATCTTAAACAAAAATTTTCACATTTTTAAATTACAATAATCTTTTGGATTTTATGAACATTTTGAGGCCCACCACACCATAGTTGCTGTTTATTTTCAGCTAATTGAAAAAATACACTGTGTCAAAAATTACAGATATTGGTACTCTGAAATGAACATGCTTTTTACCTATCACAATTTTATTGTGCTTTTAAAAAACAGTAGTGCACTCAGATGTATGACATATTATTTACTCAATTTGTACAGATGATGCATAATGTTCTCAAGAGTTCTTAGACCCTGTGCAAGCAGTCTGTAAATTTACCTGCAATTTTGGTGCCAATCTACAACATATTAGAATTATTAGGTGCCTATTGAAATGGTACCAGTGCTAACTGTATGTAACTAGCTACCTACATTGGCTATTCAAACTGCACACTTATTTCTTTTGGTGAGGATCACTTAAATCAGGCAAAGGTTCTCTGACCTACATCTATCAATTACTTCGTATTTGCTTTGTGCATATTATTTTAGAAGCTAAGTTGAAAAACATTTACAAGAGAGGTCTGGTTCAAATCTTTCTTACACAGACTAAGCCCAGAACTTACAATGACTATTTAGAGTAAGAACCTGTTCTTCAACCCTAATCTCCTCTGAGTGGATTATTTTAATGCTAATTTTATGCATGATAATAGAAAGCATATATTTTAAATATTTTTTTTGATCAAACATTTTCTGATAGGTTTTTGAAGCCCTGAAGAATCCCTTTTAATGGACCTCTATAGTGGCCAATGTTTGACTGGGAATTACTTGAACCTAAAAGACAAACTGAGATATTAATAATCATTAAAACCACTATCCCAGATTCTCTTTCTGGCCTCTTCTATCTTAACACTCCACCCCAGAGAATGATCTACTGGGCTCTCTTACAAAGATTGAAGGTTATACTAGGAGCGCATTAAATAAAGGTATGATATATCCAGGTGGAAAATACATTGTTTCATTTAATAAATGACTCAATAAAAATATATACCAGCATATCTCAAGTGACTGTAGATCTAGGCAATCTCTTTATTAAATTGTAGATTCTTAATTTTGTTCTGATTTTGAAATATGACAGGTGTGTTATTTCCTCCTTGGCCATACAGTTTATCCAGCTCTGCATAGTATGGAGGACAATCTTGCCTGTTATCAGGAAAATGGGAATTTTCATAATGGGAATATTTTTTCGAATCCCACAAATTGTATGTTGCACAATATTCTGACTTTATGATAAATTCACACCCCCCCACACACATCATTCTACTAATCTTTCAGTATTGGGGTGATTGAATTAAATTGGTAAAATGGGGCTGAGGTTGTGGCACAGTGGTAGAGCACTTGCCTCACATGTGTGAGGCACTGGGTTTGATTCTCAGCAGCATATGTAAATAAATGAATAAAATAAGGTCCATTGAGAACTAAAAAAAAATAAATTAGTAAAATAAATTCTGCTTATAAATGTCATAGTCAAGTTATTGCTAGGGGATATAGTCAATGCTGTAATTAGGTCAAGTGGGTGAAAATTTTTAGGTAAATGAAGATATGTGTAAGAAACAGAAACAATATGTAAAAGATGTGCCGAACAAGAACTATTGCAATAATCTGATATAACCAAGAGGAGATAAATAGATTGATTTTAATCCTTCTAACACTATAACAGTAAATGGAATTGTATGCCATATAATTGTTCTTAGTATCTGGAGAGGAAATGAGTGCAGTATTTGCTGATGTATACTGAAGACTATTCAAACCTAATATACAATTGTTCCTATCATGCTAAAATTGCTTATTTAATTATGCTGAATATTTTAAATTCTCTTTATATGCTTTAAAATGTGTTTAAATATGTCAGTATAATTTAATTTTTTCATAATTTAGTGAAGGAAAGCTAAATACTATCATTCATTTTTTATTAATAAAGAAGCTAATATGGCCACGTCTGTTGGCCTAGGCTTGTAATCCCAGTGCCTCCAGAGGCTGAGGCATGAGGATTGCGAATTCATGTCCAACCTCAGTAACATAGTAAGACCCTGTCTCAAAATAAAAAATAAAAGGGCTGGGGATGTGACTCAGTGATAAAATGTCCCTGGGTTCAATCCCTAGTATCAAAAGGAAAAAGCAACTAATATGACTTAAATATATTCCCACACCTATTCCCTATAGGTGATCTTCTAATGTAATTGAAAAAGTCCATGTACCCTCAATCCAGCTGAGACCACCAATCATTCTGCTGACGGGTCATGTGGGTCCAAGATTTCTATCTTTCATTAAGATTTTATCTTGGGGAAAAAAAAATTGGTGTGTAGGAAAGTTCATACTGAAATGAACTGAATGTATAATTGACTTCATTAAAGTGATAGAACTTATTAGTGACTGAGCCCATGAGAACTAGAGGTCAGTCACCTGCCTACAAGTTTAATGTCTTCAGTTACACCACAGCCCTCTCCTCCCATCAAGCCCTTCTCACCTTCCATTCCCTGCTCACAACTCTGTCAGAATGTATCTGCCCTCAGTCTACAGCCTATTGTTGAGATCTCTGAAATATGTCCTAGAAATAAGCCAGCAGATTATACCAGGATGATAACGTAAGGGAAAGAATGAGCAACTCTGTAAGGAGTCTCTTGTTGAATTACAAGCATCACTGAGATCGAGCAGCACTATTAAGAAATTCTTCAGAATTACCTCCCATGCATTCTATCATAATGATTCTCACTAAAAATATGTGTCTCAGACTTGTGAAATCAGTGATTTAGACAAAAAGTAGGCGGACAGAGAAGAGAGGTGTTATGATGAAGCATTCAGTTTACAACATAAAATCATCTTAGAAAGATTCAAATTTCAGCTGGATGCAAGGGCTCATGCCTCTAATCCCAGTGACTTGGGAAACGGAGGCAGGAGGATCACAAGTTCCAGGCCAGGCTCAGCAACTTAGCAAGATTCTTGGCAACTTAGCAAGACCCTATCTCAAAATATAAAATGGGAAGAGTTAGGGGTGTATCTCAGTGGTAAAGCATCTCTGGGTTTAATCCCCAGTATCAAAAAAAAAAAAAAATGACTCAAATTCAATCTCTCTCCCCAAATTTAGTGTAAATAAACATACCCTATGTTGAGTATCTAGTTTATAGCACATTAAAGAATCCTTCCATAAGAACTCATTAAATTCCTTGTCATAAAAACTCTAAACGACTATTAGCTGTACACAGCATGTGGCCTTAGTCCTCTTGATACAGTTGGTGGTTCAGATTTAAGGTTAACAATTGATACTTTTGTGCATCTTCAAATATTTTCTAATACTTTATATGAAGAAAGTGAAAAATAAAAAAGCCAGTTGTATGTAATTGGTTTTTTATAAAAAAATTTAAATAATGTAGATTGAGAGGGGAAATTCCTCTAAATCTCATCACTTAAAAATTATCAATCAGTATATAGTATATATCTTACAGATTTTTATAATCAGAGAGGATATATGTGTGTGTGTGTGTGTAGAGAGAGAGAGAGAGATGAATAAAATATATATTCATATGTGGAGAGATATAATTTTGTAAAATTGGGATTATACCATGAGTACCATATTTAAGAAAATTAATGAATTTAATATTTTTCAGCTGGTCTTTGGTGGTATATGTACAATTTACAGGTCACTAGTTTCAGAATTTTGCCTTTCAAGTTTATTTTAAAACTTAAACATTTGAGTTTACTACTTTAAAAATTATATTTCTATAACAAGATTTATTTATTGCCTGCTATGAAATATTAGATAATTATATTTTCATTATTTTTATATTTTCATGGTGAATAGAAACTACATTCTGATTCAGACCCATAATAACTAAATTATCTGTTTCTGTTAATATAATTTCCATGAAGTCAGTGCCCACCATCAGATGTTTGCCACGGTTTCTCTGTTCCCATATGTAGCCACACTATCTACAGCCAGTGGTTCTGTGGAATTTCTACGATAGGTACTTTGATTAGCCTCTGAGTTGACTTGATTGTGTAATCAGCACTACATATTGAAGAAGTTCTAACTGGTGATATAGTTACTGTGTATTTGGATATATCAGATATCTATTGCCTTTATACTTAAATTACAATTTCATTGAGCAAAAAATTATTGAAGTCACAATTTCATTTTCTGAATTCTGTAGGCGTCATTTCCACTGAATGTTATGTTTTCTTCTATTTACAATTTGATCTGTCTTTCTAGATACCTGTAGGTCTTCTCTCTTAAATCTATGAGAAACCTCACCAGGAAATTCTGTAGTATCCAAAATTTTATCTCTGATTTTCTTGGGGCTTCCTGTTTCCTTATGTCAAAGACAGAGAGATCTCATGTCTCTTCTTATCAGGGCTTTGATTCCTATGAGATCAAGACCCCTGAGTTATGACAGCATTTGATCTTTAATTACCTCCATGAAGACCCTGTCTCCAAATACAGGCATATTGGGGTTTGGAATTTCCACATACATATTTTGAGGAGGGAACACAAATATTTAGTCCTAACATCTGTCCTAGACATTCATCTCATTTTTTTTCCATTTCATGTTATATGTTCCTCAAGACTGTTTTCTGTGTTCTCATTATTTAATTATATTTATTCTGCCCTAGTGACTGTTCATGGCCTCATCTCTGTCATTTTTAACTGAGTACTATCACTTCTCTCTTTATGTCCTTTTGTTATTGTATGGTTTCTTAGAGCAATATAGTTAGTTTTTTAGTTCACAGCAAACTACTTTTAGCTGTGTACTTCTGAGAAGTATAATAAACACAGTAATATTTTTAAATGGCTTTATTTTAAAATGAAATATATATTTTTTGTGAAATCATTCTTATAACAATGTAATATGTTTACTAACACCTGGCAAGAACCATTCAAATTGTAATCCTTCTTTAGTGATTACAGAGCAGCCTTGAAGAGGTAGCCAATTAATCAGTGCTAAATAACTTTACCTAAGAACTTCTATGTATCTGTGCATATGAATGACTAGGCATAGTGATGGTCATACAACATGTTTTTGATAGTTGCTAAGTCCTCAGTGAAATGGATTAGGAGTTCAAATGCCTTTGGTGCATGAGCCAACAATGTGAGGCATCTGAAGAAATTAAGGTTCATAAAATCAACACAACGCGGTGGCACATTCCTGTAATCCCAGTGGCTCAGGAGACAGAGGCAGGAGGATAGCAAGTTCAAAGCCAGCCTCAGCAACAGTGAGGTGCTAAGCAACTCAGTGAGACCCTGTCTCTAAATAAAATACAAAATAGGGCTGGGGATGTGGCTCAGTTGTTGCATATCCCTGAATTTAATTCTCGGTATCCACCCCCCGCCATCAACTCTATACCCATGAGAGAAGTGAAAATCATTTGTGTTAGAAATCCTTTAGCCTGATTGACAGATATGACAGATGACTTGTCCTCTGTATCTTTAGAGTATGTCCTCTGTTCCTGTACAGCTGTTCATTTCCAGGCATTTTTGAGAAACATGAATTCATGGGATTTTTTGTCACCCACTGTGTCATCTACTTTTAGTAACAGTTGGTTTCCTAAATGAATTGGCAACTAGGCCTATCACAGTAGTGTTTTGTTTTATATTCTTTGGTATTAGAAATAGTTTGCTTTCAAATAGAAAATAAAAATCTTTGTGTCCAGAATGGCTTTTGACAACTCTTTAAATACCATTACTCCTAAAAAAAGAACAAGATGTGGTTTGAATAATTTAGCAGTGCTAAAATGTCACATTTTGGGGGATATCTTGTATATGGCTTTTCTGAATAGCTGAGCCAAACACCTCTCTGGAATTTAACAATTTGTGTGTCTACATTCTTAGGTAAACAATAAATCATCTTCCTCTTGGAATAAAAGTTGCTATGACAACTCGGCAAGCTTGAGCTAGAGAAGTCAAATACCAAGTTCTAGTGTTCAGTTTTTCAATATGTTCAAAGATGTGATATTGGTTTGGGCAGCTCTGATTTAAGTAAAAAACAGAGATGTTTTTTCACATACCCATGTCAGCGATATACATGGTAATCGGACAGTCATTTGTGTATATTTGCAGGTGATTAATTATTTTAGTGTAATGGTATTCTTTGTGATAACTTCATGACTATTAATTCATTACAGAGATTCAGAGATTAAGAAAAATGCCAAAGTCCTTTTACAAATGTTGACTTCAAAATTTATACTGAACTCCATTTTGCAAGTTGGAAATTTTATGAGTTAGTAATTATATGAGAATTTGGCAGCATAACAAAATATATTTTTTTAATTTACCTAAAGATTATATTCTTGACCTTAGTGCTGATGAACTCTTTATAATAATACCAGCAATAGGGATAAAATTTTTAAAATTTTTATTTCAACTCAATGTTGAAAACCATCCTTTCATACCACTCATTTAAAAATTCAATGAAATATCTTCACATCTAATGATTTCTGGCAAGTT
>PVHX01008949.1:0-79689 GCA_004024805.1 Geosciurus inauris
GATTATTTCTTTTGCTGAGAAGAAGCTTTTTAGTTTGAATCCATCCCATTTGTTGATTCTTGATTTTACTTCTTGTGCTATAGGAGTCTTGTTAAGGAAGTATGGTCCTAATCTGACATGATGAAGATTTGGGCCTATTTTTTCTTCTATTAGGCATTGGGTCTCTGGTCTGATTCCCAGGTCCTTGATCCACTTTGAGCATGGTGAGAGATAGGGGTTTAGTTTCATTTTGCTGCCTATGGATTTCCAGTTTTCCCAGCACCATTTGTTGAAGAGGCTCTCTTTTCTCCAGTGTACATGTTTGGCTCCTTTATCTAGTATAAGGTAACTGTATGTAAGTGGGTTCATCTCTGTGTCTTCTATTCTATACCATTGGTCTACATGTCTATTTTGGTGCCAGTACCATGCTGTTTTTGTTACTATAGCTTTGTAGTATAATCTGAAGTCAGGTATTGTGATGCCTCCTGTTTCACTCTTCTTGCTAAGGATTGCTTTGGCTATTCTGGGTCTCTTATTCTTCCAAATGAATTTCATGATTGCCTTTTCTATTTCTATAGGGAATAATGTTGGGATTTTCATTGGGATTGCATTGAATCTATATATTGCTTTGGGAAGTATGGCCATTTTGACAACATTGATTCTGCCTATTCAGGAGCATGGGAGATTATTCCATCTTCTAAGGTCTTCTTCAATTTCTTTCTTCAGTGTCTTGTAATTTGCATTGTAGAGGTCTTTCACCTCTTTTGTTAGATTGATTCCCAGGTATTTTATTTTTTTTGAGGCTATTGTGAATAGGATAGTTTTCCTAATTTCTCTTTCAGAGGGTTTATCACTGATGTATAGAAATGCAATTGATTTGTGGGTGTTGATTTTATATCCTGCTACTTTGCTGAAATCATTTATTAATTCTAAAATTTTTCTGGTAGAATTTTTTTGACCCTCTAAATGTAGAATCATGTCGTCCGCAAATAATGATAGTTTGAGTTCTTCTTTTCCAATTCATATCCCTTTGATTTCTTTCGTCTGTCTAATTGCTCTGGCTAGTGTTTCAAGTACTATGTTGAATAGCAGTGGTGAGAGAGGGCATCCCTGTCTAGTTCCCGTTTTCAGAGGGAATGATTCCAATTTTTCTCCATTTAGGATGATGTTGGCCTTGGGTTTAGCATAGATAGCTTTTACAAAGCTCCTACTATCCCAAAAGAATGTTCCTACTCTCCCAAGTTTTTCTAGTGTTTTGAGCATAAAAGGGTGTTGTATTTTGTCAAATGCCTTCTCTGCATCTATTGACAAAATCATATGATTCTTATCTTTAAGTCTATTGATGTGATGTATTGTGTTAATTGATTTCCATATGTGAACCAACCTTGCATCCTGGGATGAACCCCACTTGATCATGGTGCACTATTTTTTTTGATATGTTTTTGTACGCGATTTGCCAGAATTTTATTGAAAATTTTTGCATCTATGTTCATCAGGGATATTGTCTGAAGTTTTCCTTCTTTGATGTGTCTCTTTCTGGTTTTAGAATCAGGGTGATACTTGCTTCATAGAATGAGTTTGGAAGGGTTCCCTTCTTTTCTATTTCATGAAATAGTTTGAGGAGAATTGGCGTTAGTTCTTCTTTGAAAGTCTTGTAGAACTCAGCTGAGAATCCATCTGGACCTGGGCTTTTCTTGGTTGGAAAGCTCTTGATGGCATCTTCTATTTCCTTGCTTGAAATTGATTTAAGTTGTGTGTGTCCTCTTGGTTCAATTTGGGTAGGTCATATGCCTCTAGAAATTTGTCAGTGTCTTCAGGGTTTTCTATTTTACTGGAGTATAGATTTTCAAAATAGTTTCTAATTATCCTCTGTATTTCAGTAGTGTCTGTCATGATGTTTCCTTTTTCATCATGAATTTTAGTAATTTGGGTTTTCTCCCTCCTCCTTTTCGTTAGGGTGGCTAAGGGTTTGTCAATTTTGTTTATTTTTTCAAAGAACCAGCTTTTTGTTTTGTCAGTTTTTTGAATTGTTTCTTTTGTTTCAGTTTCATTGCTGATTTTGATTATTTCCTGTCTTCTACTTCTTTGGGTATTAATTTGTTCTTCCTTTTCTAAGGCTTTGAGATGAAGAGTCAATTCATTTATTTGTTGACGTTTACTTCTTCTAATGAATGAATTAGTGCTATGAACTTTCCTCTTAGCACTGCCTTCATGGCATCCCAAAAATTTTGATATGTTGTATCGGAGTATTCATTTGCCTCTAAGAATTTTTTTATCTCTTCCTTGATGTCTTCTGTTATCCATGCATCATTCAATAGCATATTATTTATTTTCCAGGTGAAGGAATAGTTTCTGTTTTTTAATCTGTCATTGATTTGTAATTTTATTCCATTGTGGTCTGATAGGATGCAGGGTAGAATCTCTATTTTTTTGTGTTTGCTAAGACTGGCTTTGTGACAAAACATATGATCTATTTTGGAAAAGGATCCATGTGCAGCTGAGAAAAAAGTGTATTCGCTCATTGATGGATGGAACACTCTATATATGTCTGTTAAGTCTAAATTATTGATAGTTTCATTGAGGTCTATGGTTTCTTTATTAAGTTTTTGTTTGGAAGATCTATCCAATGGTGAGAGAGCTGTGTTAAAGTCTCCAAGTATTGTGTTGTGGTCTATTTGATTCTTGTATTTGAGAAGGATTTGTTTGACATACGTAGAAGCCCCATTATTTGGGGCATAGATATTTATGATTGCTATGTCTTATTGATGTATGATTCCCTTAAGAAGTATGAAATGACCTTCTTTATCTCTTTTCACCATCTTTGGTTTGAAGTGCACTTTATTAGATATGAGAATGGAAACTCCTGCTTGTTTGTGGGGTCCATGTGAGTGATATGTTTTTTTCCCACCCTTTCACTTTCAGTTTGTGGATGTCTTTTCATGTAAGATGAGTCTCTTGAAGACAGCATATTGTTGGGTCTTTTTTTTTTTTTAGTCCAGTCTGTCAGTCTATGTCTTTTAATTGGTTCATTTAGGCCATTTATATTCAGGGTTTTTATTGAGATATGATTTGTAATTCCGGTTATTTTGGTTTGTTTTTGGTTTTTCCTTAAGTTGTTTTCTCTTTTGAATTGTGTTTCCTTTAGTGTAGTTCCTCTCTTTGTAAGTTTTCATTGTTGGTTATCATTTCCTCCTTGTGGAATATTTTGCCAAGAATGCTGTGTAGTGCAGGCTTTCTTGCTGTAAATTCTTTTAACTTTTGTTTATCATGGAAGGTTTTTATTTCGTCATCAAATCTGAAGCTCAATTTTGCGGATATAAGATTCTTGGTTGGCATCCATTGTCTTTTAGGGCTTGGAATATGTTATTCCAGAATCTACTGGCTTTTAGGGTATGGGTTGAAAAATCGGCTGAGATACAAATTGGTCTCCCCTTGTATGTAATCTGGTTCCTCTCTCCTGCGGCCTTTAAAATTCTATCCTTATTCTTTATGTTGGGCATTTTCATTATAATGTGACTTGGTGTAGATCTGTTGAAATTTTGTACGTTTGGTGTCCTGTGAGCCTCTTGTATTTGATTTTCCATTTCATTTTTCATATTTGGGAAATTTTCTGATAGTATTTCATTGAAAAGATTGTGCATTCCTTTGGTTTGAAATTCTGTGCCTTCTTTTATCCCAATAAATCTTAGATTTGGTCTTTTGATGCTCTCCCATATTTACTGTATGTTCTGTTCATGATTTTTTTACCATCTTCACTGTATGGTCAAGTTTATTTTCAAGATTGTATATCTTGTCTTCATTATCCGAGGTTCTGTCTTCCAGGTGATCTAGTCTGCTGGTGATGCTTTCTATTGAGTTTTTTATTTGGTTTATTGTTTCCTTCATTTCAAGTATTTCTGATTGTTTTTTTTTCACAATCTCTAGCTCTTTCTTAATCTTTTGCTACTTGTAATTGCTCTCTTATCTCTTTGTTAGAATGATTGATGGTTGCCTTTATTTGCTCTCCCATTTCTTTGTTGGATTGATCAATTTTTGCCTGTAATTGTTCACTTATGTCATTCTTTAGTTTGCTGATCATTTTAATTATGTACATTCTGAATTCTTTCTCTGACATTTCAACAACTGTGCTGTCAATGGATTCTGTTACAGTGGTATCCAGGTTTATTTGGGGCACTTTCTTCCCTTGTTTTTTCATGTTGGATTGTGTATCTTCCTTTCTTGAAATACCAATCTGAGGTATTGTGGCTTCTATCCTATAATCTTGTATTGACTGACGCTCCAGATTACCTGTGTCTCACCTTGGAGCTACTTCTGTTCCCCCAGTGTCCCCAGATGCACACTACTGCCACTAAAGTTGGTGGCATAGGTAGTGGATGTACCTCTAGAGGGCAGTGGGAGTGGCCTTGGCTGGGCTCCTGAGGCAGCCCCTGAGGGCTGTTTTGCCCCCTCTTGCACTTCTGCTGGTGAACAGGAACTCTGGAGCGGACCTGGAGGCGGGCCCAGGTCTCATTTAGGCAGGGTCACAATCAGGAGAGTCTGTGTGTGACCCTTACAGTGAGTGTGAGCTCCCCTGGGGCTGGAGGCTAGCAGCCTCTGGTATGCCTTCAACTGGGCACCCCTGGCATTCCCTAAGGGTGGTTTTGGGTCTTCTGTCTCACCTGACCACAGGAATTCTGGAGTGGAACTGAGGCGGGCCCAGAGTGCACTTGGGTGGGGCTTTTTCAAGCTGGGATCTCTGGAGGCCACTCTTACCCTGGGTATGCCTTCCTCTGTGGCTAGCAGCTAACAGTCCCTGGTCTCCCATTGGCTCGACACCTGTGGAGTTTCCTGAGGGCGGATCTGGGCCCTCTGCGGCTCCTGCCGGTCCATAGGAACTCTGGAGTGGAACTGGGGCGGACCCAGGCTGCCCTTGGGCGGGGTTTGGTTGCACTGGTGGAGCGACTCTTGCCCTGAATTTGGGCTCCCCAGTGGCTAGAGGTAGCAGTCCCTGGTCTCCCTTTGGCTGAACAATCGTGGAGATTTTTGAGGGCAGATCAAGGCCCTCTGAGGCTCCTGCCGGTCCACAGGAACTCTAGAGCGGAACTGGGATGGGCCTAGGCCGCCCTTGGGTGGAGCTGCCTCATGCTAGGGTCTCTACGGGGACTCTTACCCTGAGTTTGGGCTCCCCAGTGGCTAGCGGCTAGCAGTCCCTGGTCTCCCATTGGTTGGACACCTGTGTAGTTTCCTGAGGGTGGATCTGGGCCCTCTGTGGCTCCCTGAATTTGGGCTCCCCGGTGGCTAGCGGCTAGCAGTCCCTGGTCTCCTGTTGGCTGGACAAGCATGGAGGTTCCTGAGGGCGAGTCTGGGCCCTCTGCGGCTCCTGTCGGTCCACCTTCTTGCTGCTTCTTTAGCTATGTGTTCAGTAGGTGATGGGAGTTTTTCAGCTCCATTATAATCTTTTGGGACTACCATTATGTGTGTGGTCAATTATTGACTGAAACATCATCATCTGGCCCATGACTATACAGTTTTTTCCTATACATACGTACCTATGATAAAGTTGAATATAAAAATTAGATACAGTCAGAGACTAATAGTAAAACAGAACATTTATAATGACATGCTATACTTAATGTTATTTAAAACTTATGGATTATTTCTGGAATTTCCCATTCAATATTTTTGGACCTTGGTTGACTATGTGTAAGTGAAACTGTGGAAAGTGAAGCCATGGATGGGAGAGGAGGGAACTACTGTGCCTGAAGACAAGAAGGCAGCACAACTGTATGGTTTACTGTCTGTGCGTGTACTGAATAATAGATGTACAGTGACCACTCCTTAACAGACTGAAAAAAAGTGAGGTGATTGGTGCCTGACCAGTGATGCCCATGTCATTTATACTTTGTGAACTGAAGGATAGTACCAAAAATTATACTTCATGTGACTATTTATAATTAATATACAGTGGTAACAGCAGTTTGAACTGTTTTGTGTTTTCATCAACTAAACCATGTTATCTAAAATTTGTACATATTAGGACCTTGCAAAGGGTGGATACCTGTAATACATTGAAATAAATCACTTTTCTTTAAACATAATAGGAATATTCAAATACATTCTCTCACTATGATCATCTGCTTAATTGTCTTAGATCTCAAGCGAATTCTGAGTATTTTATTTGCACTGGAATCTTGAGGCAGTACTGTTCTAACCTTTAAGTTTAGAAATTATGGCAGCAGCTTTGGCCTCTGTGATTTCCTCTTCCTTGTCTCTTTCTTCTGCTAATGAGTCTTTGAGCAGCTCTCCCTCTGAACAAACATGGACAAACAGCAAAAGACTTCTCTACCTCTATCTCCCATACTCTTTTTCGATGTTCTTGTGATTTTAAAATTGCCCTCCAGAAATACATGGCAGCCACACGTGGTTTCATAGCTCTCACTTACTCACCAGGATCAAAGTTTTGCCTTGGCACTGGCAGTGTCAGCCAGCTAGACCCAGATTTCCTAATGAATAACACAGAAGCATTGAAAGCATTATTTTCCCTGAAGAATGTCTCCTGGTGGCTGTTACAACCTGTGTTTCAAACCTCAGGCCAACCTGTATTTTTTTTCCCTCCTTTAAGAACCTAAGTTTTGAAAACTCTTCTATGGTATTTAACATAAGCTTCAAAGGCTCACAAAGGAAAAAGTTTCCTGAAGAGGCTCTGTCTCTCTTTTTTCTTTGGAATCTTTGATACATTTTCATTTTAACACAATAGGTTTTCGAATGGATCCAGAGAGATTCCATGTGGTTCATTGTACCTCCAAACACTTAAAATTTCAGCTAGGCACATAGGAAGCATTTAACAAATGCTTGTCGCTTTATTGATTGACATGAAAATGACGTACTTTGACAGGCGTACTTTGATTTCCATGTAGATTTATTTCTGCAAATTGGGGGCAGGGAGAGAGGCATGATAATGGATTGGGAGGAGAAGGAGGAAACTTGCTCTGAGGTTTCTCCTGTGGATCTTTTTAATGGAGTGACAGATTCAGATGTCTTTTTGATGATGCTTTGATAATGCATAGTTTGCAGGCAGAAAGTCTTCTGTTTAAATCTGTACTTTAAATATTTACTTTAAACATGATAGCTCTGTGTTAGTAGCAAACTTTTAGAGCCCAAAGAAGTAGTATTTAAAAAGATAAGGCAGTGACTCTACCATCATGTAAGCCTAAATAGAATAAATAAATAAATTTAAAAAAAAGATAAGGCAATGAGACTTGGAAAAAAAGTATTTCATATGAGCATCCTGCAACCTGTCCCATGGAGAGAAATACATAAAACCTAACGGGAACTTCTTTCTGAGACATGCTTGTGGCCAGGCTGGCATGTCCTCACTAGTTGGAATGCAGGGCTACTTTCCTTTTAATTTTGTCTCAAAATTCATATGTTGAAGTTCTAACAACCAGTACCTCAGAATGTGACTATATTTGGAAATAGAGACTTTAAAGAGGCAATTACAGTAAAATGAAGTCATAGGGATGGGTGCTAAGTCAAATATGATATGTGTTCTTATGAGAAGAAAATACTAGGACATAAACACGGAGAGGGGAAGATCATGTGAAGACACAGGGAGAAGATGATCATCTAAAAGCCAAGGAAAGTGGTCTCAGAATTGAAGCCAACCCTACTTACACCTGATCTTGAACTTCTAGCCTCCATAACTTTGAGGAAATAAGTCTCTGTCATCTGAACCGCCTTCATCAATGTTTAGGTAAAAATAAGTTTGAAACAATAGAACAAGCAGTGTATGTTTTTGCCTCTATCTACTACCATAGGACTTCCTATTTGCTTTGAGTCTTCCTGCTCCTCTTCCCTATTTCCAGGATATTCTTCTCTATCCTCTTGGACACAGGCTTCTCATGATCTTTTTGCTCTCTGTGCGTATCTCTACAATTTAAAGAATTGTTCAATACATTCATAAATTTTAAGTTAGCTCAGAAGTTTTTGTTTACATACATTGATATAACTAATAGAGCCACAGTAAAATAAAATTCAGAAAGTAGATTTCAAAAACCATCCAGAGGGCTGGGGTTGTGGCTCAGTGGCAGAGTGAATGCCTACCATGTGTAAGGCACTGGGTTCGATTCTCAGCACCACATATAAATAAATAAATAAAATAAAGGCCCATCGACAACTTAAAAAAAAAAACCCACAACATCCAGGATTGTATCATCCTAAGGTAATTGTTAGCATTTGGTTGACTTTCCTGTTGACATTTTAATCCCATGTACAGGAATTTCTCCCCCAAAGTTGTCATTCTAACATATGCACAAGTTTTTTTTTCCAAACACAGTATTGTGTCATGAACCTTGTTAGTTGTATGATACAAGTTTCTTAAACATTGTTTTAGTGATATATAATATGGTACTGAGTGCATGTAGTAGTTTACTTATCAGTTTGTCAATTATTGAATAGTTAGGTTGTTTTTAGCCCTTCATTTTTATAAATAGCATGGACATGTTTGATGTAGAGTTTTTTTTCCCTTCTATTTTACATTTCTTCCTTAAGACACATTCCCCCTAGCTGAATTACTCTCAAGGGCCATGCTCATTTTTGTGCAGAGTATAGTTTGTCTTACTATTGGCAGAAGGTCTGTTAAAGAGAATTTGTATCAGGGGCCATTCTTCACCCATGCCAAGATCCCCCATGGCTTGGAAGCACTACTGTTGTCTTTGGGGGAAACCATCTATCTAGTTCTACCAAGCATTTTGCCTAGCATGTTTGTGGGATTGGTCTGATGAAATTAAAAATAAAGATGGGGCCAAAGAAAGATGTCTAAGGCTCAGATGACACTTATTCAAGTTCCATTTACTGTTAGAGGGGCTTTGTTCATTTTAAGATTAAAAGTATTTGTACAAAAATTGTCATGAAGATTATGCTTAATTTTAATTTGGTAAATGTCATTTCTATTTAGCTATTTCAGATTAATTTTCAAATCTTTATAATAGTGATAAACTTGCAAAAATATTTCTTATGAGGTAAGGATAAGAGTCAAAGCTTATTTCTAAGGCAGACCAAGAGTCTCTAGATTTGAGACAAAAAATGTGATTCCTTTGAAAATCCCTTCTAACACTCTAGTGTGTTTTCTTAATTCCTTCCAGTGACTAAAATAATTTTGAGGGTATAGGTAGGCTGAGCCATTTAAGCCTTTAAAAGTAGTAACTGTACTTTGGATATCCATCTCATTACTGTGATGTTCCTTGGGAACAAATGACATAGAAAATAATTATTTTTTAAAGGTGAATTCCATCTAGTTACACTAGGTCCTGAGGTTAGGGAACTGTATAACTTGTTCTCAGAGCCCCTCAGCATGACTACAGGACATTTGCTGAGTAGCCATGATCAGGAGAACTGGTTTAAATATTCCCATGGATGATCATTTTCCTCTCACTTGCTTTTTGCTCTGCACTTTCTTGTCAGTATAACTGATGTTTTCTTACCTGTCTCTATTGTTAATAAAATAACTTATTTCTTTTGGTCAAGGGGAAAGGCGAGATCTGTGGTCCCTGGATTCCTGCTGTTAGGCAGATATTCACTCACATCCTGTTGCTGCTGGCAAAACGATCCAGTAAAACTGGACATCCAAAGTGTGAGGAGGCATCTGTGCTGCCCAGGTCAATGTGCATGCAACTGTCAGCTATAGTCATCCAGGAAATGAACTCTTTAGAAAATAATATATTATGCCTTTGTGTAACCATAGATGGTTGGGATAAAAAATAATTCTGGAGCAAGAGCATTACCTTTGTATGTGAAATCCATTCACTATTATTCATAGACAGTCTAGCATAGATAAAAATTGAAGTCCAAAGGGTACAAAGTGCCACAGGATGTCATTGATGTTTTTAATTTTATAAAAGCAAGGACTCAATAGCAGAATTATCCTAATATTTGGAAAGGAAAGGGACTGATGTAAAAGTCTTTTTTTTTTTTCTTTTTTGTATTGGGGATTGAACTCGGGGGCACTCGACCACTGAGCCTCATTCCTAGGCCTGTTTTGTATTTTATTTAGAGTCAGGGTCTCACTGGGTTGCTTAGAGCCTTGCTGTTGCTAAGGCTGGCTTTGAACTTTGGATTCTCCTGTCTCAGTCTCCCAAAGTTCTGGGATTACAGGTGTGTGCCATTGTGCCTGGCTAAAGTCTTTTGAGTCACAATATGTGTTCTCATCATCTTGTGGCAAAAAAATGGTCTTTCTTAAAGATGAGTTATATGGGGGCTGGTGTTGTGGCTCAGTGGTAGAGCACTTGCTTAGCATGTGTGAGGCACTGGGTTCGATTCTCAGCACCACATATAAATAAAATAAAGGTCTATTGACAACTAAAAAATATTTTAAAAAAAGATGAGTTATACGTTTTTTTCCCAAGCATTCCAAATTCACTGACCTTTTCTGTGATACCAGTGGCTATTAAAAAGAAGTTTATTCAAGGTAAACTTCATCTTCAAGATAAAGATGACATTTTGTTAGTAAGAGAGAAGGTATCTGCTTTTTAAATAAATTCTTGCTATGGAAATAAAATCTTGAAAATAGATGTTTGGCAATGTTTCTATCCTTAAGTCCTTTTACAGTTGAAAATAAAGTGTTCATCCGTAAGAACCTCAAAAATTAGGCACTTAAAAAATCAGAATTTTATGACTGGTATAAAAGTTTCCAGAAAAGAAAGTCAGTAGGTTTGATTGGTTTAATGCTTTCAGTAGTGAATTATGGTTATACATAATAGCTGGGTTCATATTGACATAATCATATATGCATGGAATTTATTCTGTTCCATTTAAGTCCTCAATGTCTCCTCTTTCCCTTCCCTTTTCCCTCTCCCATTCCCCTGCTTCTGCTCTACTGGTCTTCCTTATATTTATTTATTTTTAAAAATTGGTTCTTTATAGGTATACATAAAAGTTGGAATTCACTGTGGTGTATTTATACGTGTACATAGGGCAATTTTGTCAAATTCACTGTACATTTCTTCCCCTTTCCCATCCTTCCTCCTTGCCCTTCATCTCCTTCTATTTGACTGGTCTTCCCATTGTCTTTATGAGAACTGTTCCTGCCTCCTTTTTTTCCCTTTCTTTGCTCTGACTTCTGCACGAGAGAGAAAACATTCAACCGTTGACTTTCTGAGTCTAGCTTATGTCACTTAGTGTGATGTTCTCTATTTCCATCCATTTACTGGCAAATGACATAATTTTATTCTTCTTTGTGACTGAGTAAAACTACATTGTGTATACATATTGCATTTTCTTAATCCATTCATCTATTGATGGGCATCTGGGCTGGTTCTATATCTTGGCTATTGTGAGTTGTGCTGCTATAAGCAATTAATGTGCCTGTATCAATATAGAGTACACTGAGTTTTTTTTTTTTTGGTACCAGGGATTGAACCCAGGGGCACTTAACCACTGAGCCATATCCCCAGCCCTTTTTAGTTTTTATTTTTGAGACAGAGTCTTTCTAAGTTGCTGAGGCTGGCTTTGAACTTCCTATCCTTCTGCCTCAGCTTCCTGAGCAGTTGGAATTACAAGTGTGTGCCACCAGGCCCAGCTGATTTTAGTTATTTTGGATAAATACTAAGGAATGGGATAGCTGGATCATATGGTGATTCTATTCCTATTCTTTTGAAGAATCTCCATACTGCTTTCCAAAGTGGTTGTACTAATTTGCTTGATTAGTTTTTGCAGACTGATTGACATCACAGAAAGTAGGACTATACGAGCCAAATTTCAACAAAAGCCTACGTATAGCAGGCAGTTGGGATTTAAAAAAATCATGATTTCAAAATGTGGCCAATGATGTATGTTTTCTTCTGTTTGGACCCATTTGTCATTTTAAATTAGATTTTCAGCTCTGAATCCTTTAAAACCAACTATTAGATAAACTAACCATAGCATCAAATGTGAATTTTTATGCCATAGAATTGAATGAAATCCTTTAAAACAGTGAATAATAAATGAATAATAAAATTAGAATATTGTCTTGATAATTTTTGTTATAGAAAATAAGTTTTAAAGTATTATTTATAAAGTAAAAATCTTCAACGTATTTTCATTAATCTTTTAAATTTCCAAAAATATTAGAAGTTATATTCATGTAATATTTTTACTGATGAGAGATACAATAAAAAATTCAGAGATTGCTGGGTGTAGTGGCACATACCTGTAATTCTAGTGATTGGGGAGGCTGAAGCAGGAGGATCAGTTTGAGGCCAGCCTGGGAAAATTAGTGAGACATTGTCTCAAAATAAAAAATAAAAAGGGGTAGGAATGTTTCTCAGTGGTAGAGTGCCCTGGATTCAATCCTTAGTACAAAAAAAAAAAATTGAGAGATTGGTCTGGTTCAGGTTCACTCAGTGGTAAAGCATGTGCTTAGTGTATGCAAGGCCCTGGGTTCAATTCCCCAGAACCAAACCAAACCAAACCAAACCAAAATGTTGAGATCACTGTTCTATATATGTAACTGTGTCTCAATCTCAAATTTCTGGAAATGGAAAATAACTGTTTCATTTGGGCTGGGCACCCACCTCTGATCCAATCAGCTGTGTCCCGGTGGGGAGGGGTGCTTAATGCAAGCACCCTCTATATCTGAGTGTTCATTACTCCAGTTATGACAATTATGTGGTTTCACAGAGAAACCAAATTACTCATCACATAAAAATAATCACTCGTCAACTTGCAGAATTTGTCTTCCCTCAGTTATTGCCCTTGTTTAGTGGTAGCACCTGGCTCTCTTTACCTGTCAGCATATTTACCCAGGAAGTTTCACCAATGGATATTGTACATACGGTAATATAAATGCAAACTCAATATAAATTGGTTATGAAATGAAATTGCAATAATTTTAGGATTTTACAAAGTCGAAGAAAATGATGTTGGAGTCTTGCTCAAATCACACACAAATGAGGCTTAGGAAAGTCAGAAAAATGACCAACTGAAGAAGAGATGGCCAGGAAGGATTATGACACAATAGTCTTCAAAGTAAATGATATGAATGCCAAAGAATATTGATATTGTTAAATTAATAATCCTTTGACTAGATTTGACATAAAGTGATCTTCTTAATGTTTGTGCTGCAAAATCGAGCATGAGGCAAAGGATATTATACCATTCTGCTCTTTTTGTTGGAAAAGTTATGTCCCCTCTGGCACAAATATTTGAGTTATTCAGACTTAGTACTATTGCTGTGCCCAATTGTAACCTAATTTAAAAACTAAGGTAAACTTATTCACTTACATTTTAATTTCACTTACTAAAGATAAAGTCCTAATCAATTTTTTTCCTCAGCTCTTTACTAAGGAATCTTGTTCCCTATTTGAGCATCTGATGCCCAGCTTTCCACAAGAGAATAGCGTTGTTCTAGGCCGATCCTCCAAGAGCTGTGGGTGGGAAGTGGTATTCTGCACCCTGGCCTTGCCACCTTCTTTGACTAATTCCTGATCATTTGCCTCTTAGAATCAGGTCCATCTTGAACCATAAACCTTTAGAGTTTTTCTGGAGATCTAGTTTATTGATACAAAAGATTAATTTGAGCCAAAGTGTTTGTAAAAGACAACAGCTCAAAAGGTTATTCTTTCCTGAAAATGCCTTTGTTTGAATGGCAGCCCTCAGTACTTAAAGCCAAGAAATGAAATGGGAGAGGATAATGAGGGAAGCCCTGTCTAGGTCCTTTGCAGAAGGTCAGCTCTCCTGTCACAGTTTGGTTCTGTACCTTCTTCTCTAATACCTCTTTGTGTCCTGGGGTGAGATCTTTGGACACTCATCCTCAAATTGACATTTTGGGTTTAATCATCCCACAGAATAGGAATGGAAAATAGATTTCATCTCACATGCTAGTTTTGATCCATTGAGAGTAACTGCCTGAGGGACTGGAAGGAGAAAGTTTCCGGGACTGTGCTGGCTCAGCAGGAAAGATTGTATCAATTGATTAATGATGTGTATCAGGGTTACAGAATGTAAGATGGAATATGTTTGTATGCTACATTCCTCCTGTCTTTGTGCTAGA
The DNA here is from genome assembly GCA_004024805.1 of Geosciurus inauris. NCBI lineage: Eukaryota > Metazoa > Chordata > Mammalia > Rodentia > Sciuridae > Geosciurus > Geosciurus inauris. The sequence continues at coordinate 13,988 of PVHX01008949.1, forward strand.
TTGTGCCAGGTGGTGGGTATGCCTCCATCACATCAGGGAAGTCATTTATTTTCATTTAGCTCTTGACTGTTCACCAAGACTGTGGGTTTACTACTACTGAGTTCTTCAAGCCTCCTGGCAGGTACCAATATGCACCTTATGTACTATATATGATTAAGATTATTTATATAAGATTAGCAGCACTACCTCAGTGTATCTGGAGTGGCTCGTTTTTCTTACTGATTAGGCTAAATACAATTGATTTCATTGGAGGGCTTTCATTTAGAGAGCACCAACATATGAAATTATTGAGTTATACTTTGACACAAAGAATATTACAGATTTTTTTTGATCATACATCTTTTAAAAACATACACAGTAGATATTTCTGTACAGTTCAAGCTTAGGGAAGATTTAATTTTTCCCCTGTCACTTCCAACACTATGTGCTTTTAAATACTTTCTGTAGTGTCACAGAAATTGGAGCAGCTTTCAGAGTTAGGAGCTCAAGGAATAATTCAATTTGGAAAAAAAAAAAAAAACCAAAAAGAACAACCCAGGGGAAACAGGAAGGACTAAAGACCCTTATTTTAGCTATTACACATGAGAACATTAGGAAGGAAAGCTGTTTGCTGGACTCTGGAAAACATTATCTCTGAACCTCAAGGTCCCTAAAGGAATGAGGGGTGCCTCCTCAATGTGTAAACTTTACCTGTGTGTTCATGAGATGATCTTGCAGCACTGTTTAAAACAATGCAGTCCAACTTTCAAAAGAAATTTCTGAAGTATTTAGCCTTTTCCTTCTCTTTCTCAAATTTTGAAAGGGGAGATAAGGAAACCACGGCACCTCTTTTGAACACCCCCTTTTCTCTTCCATCCTTTTCCCTCACACTGAAATTGCTTCCCCATCTCACTTACTCCAGCCCTTCTCTAACAAAACTTTCTCCATACCCCATCATCTTTAGCTTCTGTGCTTCTTACCCTTTTCACCAGCCCCTTTCCTCTCACAAGGTCCCACAGCGCTTAGTTCAGGACCATCCAGAACTGGGTGAGGAGGGTCAAGACAGAATTTTCGTAAGCATGGGAGGACTAGAAAGGCTGGACAACTAACATACATGAACCCTTTCTCTTTTATCATGTATCTCTCTCAAAGACTCAGGCCATCATTTCTTGAATTGTACTGCCATCACTAGCAATGGTTTGGATGGAAGCTCTCACACTGGGGACTCTGTAATCTCCTCCATCTCATGAGGAGGTATGAGATCTGCCTTCAGCATGCCATTTCTCCTGGTGGTATCTGGGTTGAGAGTGTTGCTCTGGGCCACGTGCTTCAGTAACTGACTCTGGGTCACCACCAATCTGCTCCTGGGATGTTTGTCATGGCCACTTTCCATTGGCATCAGGGGGTGTCCTGTCCAGATGGAATCTTTTGGGATGGCTATCTTTCACTTCCACTCTTGTGCTGTCTTCTGGAGTAGGTCTCAACTTCACACATTCAGTTGGTAATTGAGATCCTAAGTCTATTTTATTACTTGTGAGGTAATTTGGGGCACTGGTACACAGAGGTGGGTAAATTAGAGTTAATAAATCCATTACTTTAATAGCTCCTGTTTATTTCACCCCCAGAGCCTGACATTAAGCCCAACCCTGACCTCTCTTTAGGTGCAGTCTCTCAGGTGGATTTTAACATTTTCTCCACTAATGCCATCCATAACTTCTTGATCGAGTCTTCCTTCTATTGATTTTCTCTTCTCAGAGGAATTTCTCTTTGCTTCTGTTCCTTGATCTCAAATCTTTTCTTTCTTTTTTTAAACAAAACATTTCCTCATTATACATGGAAGCCAAAGGTACATGTTCACTGTAGAAATTAGGGAACTAATGTGCAAAGAAAAACCATCCATAATTATCCACAAAGAAATAACCACAAAGGTTAGTAAATTTTCTTCACTTTTATATAATTGAAAATATGCTGTATGTTTGGATCTGAATTCTGTTTCCCCCTTTATCTTTTCTTCTCTATGATCCTGTACCAATGATTAGCAAAGTTGTAAAGCTATTATGATGTCGTTATTTTTGTGTGCATGCATGAACACACACAAATACACACATATATTCTAACTGGTGTCTTAGGATCTGCCACTGAGCTGGCTGCTCAACAGCCTGATTTACAACATTCTACATTCTGGTTCCCTTTTCTTACTTTTTTATTACCTGTTCTATCCCTCCTTCTCAACCTTCATGGAACATAGGGTTTCTGGTTGATTAAAGGGACGACTATGAGATGTCATCAGCTCAACTTTAATTTGGGTAGCAGGTAACGCTGACACATAGAGGGAGACCCCCCTCTTCATAATTTCCTCTTTGGTCTGCTTCCTGTGGCATTTGGAACCTTGGTCTCCACTCTGCTCCAGCCTTAGCTCAATTGCTTATTCCTAAGAATAAACCTCCACAGATTGCTAGGAAACAAAGTCTGCGCACCCAAAGAGAGTTTTCTGTTCTTTTCTGGTAAAATGATGGTGAAGAGAAGGGATAAAAGCTGAATGAATTTTTAGTCTAGGATGTTCTGTTCTTCAGCTATAATTGCTGTTTTTCTTTTAACTCTAGAAATGATTCTGCCAAACAAAAGAAACTTCAGTCTTCATATGGGTATTATTATTATATAAAAAATTTTCTCCTTTAAATGTGTGAGTTAAAAAAATATGCTGTATCATCAAAGGTGACTGTATTTTGTCTTGGGATTGGTTTCATATGATTCTCAAAAGTGAAAGAGTCACGTTAAAGGGTGATTCTAGTGGGATGCATTTATTCCACAAAGTGAGGCATACCTGATTATCACAAATATAGAGAAGACCATGAAATATCCAATTTAAATCTAATTTTACAATTGAAAAGCATTAAATGAATTCTTGTTTTTAAGGTACATTACCTAAATGATATTTATTTGATCTTCAGAATTTAATATATTAATCAGAGTAGTAAAAGAGTAAGGATTAAGTGGTATTTTGGAGGGATTTAGGTTAGCTGTCACAAGCTTTGAAAATTCAGAGACTGCAGTTATCTGCAGTCATGGCTGGGAGAAAGAAGCCTTGTCCTAGGTTGTATAATGAGAGAGCAGACAATTTACCTCCCCGCAGTACCCTTCAAGAAATCAGCCTCATGATTCAGGGATGGTTATCTTTAATCAAGTCATATGTCCTACAGGTGTCTATGAATCTTAGTTTTTGAATATTTTAATCTGCATGAGGGATCTTGTTCATAAGATTGAGTAAGATGGAAAATAAGTATGGTTTCATAAGCTACATTTTTTGTCATCCTGATTCTCCAATGAGGTAAATTACTTCTTATTCCAGTGGAAAGACCAGGCTCAACATTTATAACACTGAGTAGCCATAGGGTGTTTTTTTGTTTGTTGTACTTTCTTCCTTTGCTCTACAGCTGCAACTTGAAGGGACTGATGGATCTGTGCTGGAGGTACCCATACATCATGGGGCTCCCAGAGCAACAATAAATGAATGAGAAAGAGAATCAGCTAGAGGGTGTGGGATGAACCTTGGCTGCACAAATTCATTGCTTTATTGCTATTCCTGGTGGTATCGGTCTACATGCAAGTGACCTCTTTTTTGCTCATATCAGAATCTGAAAGGTGCAAGCTGTTTTGGAAGCCAAAACTACTGTGTTACCGTGTGGGCAAGGAAGTAGAATCTCTGTTCAGCAAGTTGGAAGGTGACTCTAGTTCTGTGAGAGCGGGGCCCAGGTGCACCTGGTTCCTTGTTTTACCCGCTGTGCCTCAATAGTTCCTGCATAACACAGGGACCCAGTAAGTGCTTCTCACTCCTTTCTAAGTGCTACTCTCCCTTTCTTTCCTCTTTCTTTTCTACCTCCTCTCCCCTCCCTTCCCTTCCTTTCCTTTTTTGTGGTACTGGGGATTTAATTTAAGGCCTCACATATGCTAGGTAAGCTCTCTACCATTGAACTAATTCCATATCCCTTTTTATTTTTTATTTCGAGACAGGGTGTTGATAAGTTGCCTAGTCTGGCCTCAAACTTGTGATCCTCCTGCCTCAACCTCCAAAGTCCCTGGGATTACAGATGTGTGCCACTGCACCTGGCTTGTACTATCATATTTCTAAAGGTGACTTATTATTCCATGCTCAAACTTGTCCCTTTCCTCATGGGTCACAGCTGAGACTACATAGAGGCTCTAGAGATCTAAAACATTAGAGCACCCAGAACTTTTGCCTAGACAATCAGAGGCGGGGGCTCTGTAGCCCAGACTAGCTTCTGGAACCAGGATTATCTTTGGGAACATAGACAAGGGAACTCTGCCAACAGCACTGGGGAAACCAGAGTCTAGAACCAAATGAATCTGAGTATTAATCTGAAAGGCCCAGACAGAGAAACAAACTCAGATTTGAGGTACAGAGATGGCATAAGCAGACTTGGAAGATAGAGTAAGAGGCACTCTTGGATGGTGTTTTAGTCAGCTTTTTCACACCTGTAACTTAGAGACCCAACTGGAACAACTGCAGAGAAGGAACAGTTTATTTGGGGGCTCACAATTTCAGAGGTCTTAGTCCATAGAAGGCTGGTTCCATTCCTTGGGGCTTGAGGAGAGGCAGAATATCATGGCAGAAGAGTATGGCAGAGGGAAGTAGCTCACATGAGGATCAGAAAGCAGAGAGAAACTCTACTCGCCAGATACAAATATATACCCAAAGCTACACCCAATTCCCACCCACTCCAGCCTACCACTTCAGTTACCACCCAGTTAATCCCTATCAAGGGATTAAATCACTGATTGGGTTAAAAGTCTTACAACCCAATCATTTTTCCTCTGAAACTTCTTGCATTGTCTCACTCATGACCTTTTAGGGGACACCTCATATCCAAACCATAACAGACATGTTCCTGAAATGCTGGATGGAGACAGGGGACTTTTAGGAGGCAAATTCATTCTTGCTCAGGATGCTGGGCCTTAAGGACATAGAGTTCCTTTGAGTGGAAACTTTTCCTACAGAGCTCCTGATGCAGGACTCTTTACCCCTACTGCACCTGTCTCAAGAGTTTGTCTTATTTCTTTCCTTGGGAAGGACTTAGAACCCAAATAAGTTCATTTTCCCAGCAGGGAAGCAAGTTCTAGAATTGGCTGTGGCTTCAGCAGGAACCATCAATATTGTTGTCTCAGTAATCCAGCTCCCCAGGACTCCCTGAAGGCCTGGGATTAAAGCCAAGAGTCAGGCTCAGCCCTCCAGGAAGTAGGTTTGTCATCATTACCAGCCCTCAGGATGCACAAGCTGATCTTCATAGCTTCTCTCCTTGGTGACTTCTGTGGGCTTTGGGGTTAAAGACTTTGCACCAGATGGTCTCACCTTAGGCTCTGTGAAGGCGGCTCTTGCAGAGCCATTGAGCCTTTAAAGAATTGCCCATTTTTGATGCCAAGCGTATCAACTTGAATACAAGAAGTTTAACAGATTTAACAGCAGTCTCTGTGTCTTGAAGCAAGATGGTTTTTAACCTATAATATTCTTAGGATTTGCCAGTGCACCCTAAGGCTCCTTGAGGCAATTAAAACTATGCCCTTGGCAACATGGTTGACTTCAATGGTTCTTTTGCCAGAATTTGAGGGTTTTTTTTTTTTTTAAGAGCACTTTCTCATCATATCTAGAAGAGATTAAATTTGCCTAGTGTGGACCGAGGAAGCTTCCTTTTGAATTCCTGGTTATCTACAATCCCTGGCACAATATAGGTCATTTTGGCAATATCTTGGCAAGCCCCAAAGTGCTCCCCAGCAACTTCATTTTCTTCCAAACAAATGTAGTTCAATTTCCTGGCCAAATTCAGCAACTTGAAAAAACTATATAAACTGTGAGGCCACAGGGAGCAATTTTACTAAAAGGTATCTCAGCTTGCAAGGAGAAATTCAGGCAATGGAAGGCTCAGAACCATTTTAAGCTTTCTGTACACTCTTGTGGAAGTTTTGTCACTGAGCCTAAACATATTAAAATACATCCACATTTTGAAGTAAATGTAAACTTTCCCTAAAAATATTGAGGATCTTTTATAGTTTTACCTTTGAAATGATTTGCCCATAAATGCCTTATTCAATACAATTGGCTTTGTCTTCTAATCAATCACTAAGCCTACTCAGGGATTCTTGGAAAATAAGAGAATTGAATCCACAAATTGTTCTTACATGTAATGAATTTTTTAATGAATAATAATTTAACAATGAAGTTGACATGTTATTTTTTTTAGTCACTAAATTAAATGGCTATCAATTTTGGTTTTGCTGTCTGTAACATGGAGCCAATTCATTTTTTTCTCCATAGACCTCTGGAAAGTTGATGGTTCCCAGCCATTGAGATTCTTGTGCCTAACAGATAAAATAGCTCTGAAGGAATTAGACTCTAATGTTTAGCTCAGGAACAAAAGACTTATAGTGTACAGGATTGGTGTTTTCAAATATTAGAAGTCTTGAAAGTCAAAGAGGCATAAGACCAATTCCGAGCTACTTCTCTAGAGTGGAGCAGATAAGTGCCCACAGCAACATATCAGTGAGGCTGTCTCAGGAGATGCATGGCCTGGAAGTGTTCATGAGAGGTGGAAGGATCTTTTGTAGAGGCTGAGAGTTGGAGAAGGCTTTAGAATCTGAGGATCAGAGTTCAAGTCCATGAACTGCATGACTTTGAACAAATCACTTAATCTCCTTGTATTATGTTTTCCTCATCTATAAGATGGGGATGTACCCTATGTCAGTTATCACTAGCGATCACAGTGGGCATAATTTCAAACTTTTAGTTGAGCTGATTAGATTCTAAGTATTAAGTCCTCTCCAAATGTTAAAGTTCTATCTCCAATTCTAAGGATACTAATGGAGCATCTGAGAGTATTAAGATGGAGAGGATGTATAAAATGAATAATTTAAAGTTCACTCATAATACTGACAGTATTCCTCCAGAGCATAAATGTCTCCCAATAAAAGTAAAAGGAAAACTTAAAACATATCAAAAAATTCAGTGCTGCCTACATTTACTAAGTCAGGACTATATAAACCTAATATGGTCTTTGAGCTATAGAAATCAAAGACTAGAATTAAGAGGGTTAGGGCTGAAAGGGATATTGATCTTAAGTCCTAAACTCTTATTATATACATGGAAAATGACATGTAAAATAACTGAATGATTTATAAGATGATCTATGTATTTATACTCTGCCTTGTTTCATAAAGGAATTCAGGTGGATTATAAGAACAGATACAATGAAATAAGAGGATCTAAAAGAAAAGCAAAGTTGTGATTATGGTGTATTAGTCAGGGTTCTCCAGAGAGACAGAACCAATAGGAGATGGGGAAATTGGCTCATGCAATTGTAGAGGCTGAGAAGTTCCACGATATGCTGACTTCTAGGCCCTGGAGTGGAGTGCGGCTACTCTGGCTCAGTCTGAGTACAAAGCTTTAAAACCAGGAAGCTGTTGGTGTAATTTTCAGTTTAGGCCAGAGGCCTGAGAACTTGAGGGGCCAATATTATAAGTTTTGGAGTCCAAATGCTAGAAAGTCTGGACTTCTGATGACCAAGGGCAGAAGAAGAGTAGTATATTTCAGTTCCAGGAAAAAGAAAAATTCTTTTCTTTGCCTCTTTGTCCTTTCCAGTATGTAGTGGACTGAATGTTGCCTGCCCACATTGAGGGTGGATTTTTCCTATTCACATGCTACACTCCTCTGGAGACTCACATAGACACACCCAGAAATAATGTTTTATCAGTTTTCTAGGTGTTTTAGTCAGCTATTTTTGCTGCTATAACCAAAAGACCTGACAAGAAAAATTTTAAGAAAGAAAAATTTATTTTTCTTTGGGGCTCACAGTTTTAAAGGTCTCAGTCCATAGCTGGCTGACTCCATTCCTTGGGGCCTGCGGTGAGGAAGAATATCATGGTGCAAGAGCGTGGTGGAGGAAGGTGGCTCAGGACATCACCAGGAAGCAGGGAGAGACTAAGCTCAGCTCACAAAATATATACCCCAAAGGCATGCCTCTAGTGACCTACCTCCTCCAGCCACACCCTACTTGTCTGTAGCCACCACTCAGTTAACCCCTATTAGGGGATTAGTTCCCTGATTGAATTAATGCCCATATAACCTATCATTTCACCTCCAAACTTTCTTACGTTATCTCACATATGTGCTTTTGGGGGACACATAATATCTAAATCATAACACTAGGTATTCCTTAATCTAGTCAAGTTGACCCTTAAAATTAATTATCACAATGGAAAACAAGTATAATTGCCAGTTGAAAGGGGAAGTAGAATTGCAATGAGAATATATAGGCCACAGACGTACATGGTTTTTAAAAATGAGGAATAAATTAGTCTGTGAGCTTCCTGGTAGCCAAAGCAAAATTGAAAACCAAGCTAATGATATCAGAACCCAGTTTTAGACCAGTTTGCTTTTTGCTTCATTATGAAGAATTTTTTTTTTTAAATTTTTTTACTACTGGGAATTGAACCCAGGGTCTCACACGTGCTAGGCAAGCACTCTACCACTAAGGCACATTCCTGGCCTTTTAACTCTCAATTTTTGTAAATTGAATCTATTTCTTTTGGTCTTAAAAATATTTTTTGGTATAGTATTCTTTTTCTTTCTTTCCACTGGTTTAGTCTGTGGGAATGGTCTTTGTGAGGGGACTGGGAGCTGTTCCATATGCCTAGTTGACTGGGGGTAGGTGCACTTCCAGTAGACACCTGAGTGACGATGACTTTCCACTATGTATGGTCTCCATTTGTCTCCACCTTAATTACTATTTTGGTAAGATTTAGCCAACATCTCAAGTTGGATTTTCCTCAGTTATTTATTCCTTATATTTATTATCCTCTGTCAGGATCTGACATCTTTTCAGAGTTTTCTGTTATTGAGAGTCTTTGACATTAAGGAATCTATCCTGTACTTTACAAATGAGAAAATTGAGGTTCAGAGATGCTAAGTGATTTGCTCAAGGCTGTACAGCAGCCATTGAGTGCCTACATATGTCTCATTTAACCCTTACAACAAACTCTCATAAATACATATGATTATCTCTTTTTACAGATAAGGAAAATGAGACACAAAAAAACTGAAGTGCTTTGCCCGAGGTTACAAGAATAGTAGGTGAGGGAGCTGAGATTTGAACCCAATTCCCTCTAGTATGAAAATCCATTTCTTTGCACAACCTCCCAACTCTGTGTTGCTTCTTGCAAAGAAGTTGAGAGGGCATGGATTGAATTCAGTTCTCTGGACTCCAGTGTCTTCTCACCATATTTCTGCCTTGATCAGAAAAGACAGCCTCAGGCTCTGATTTCCCTTTGACTGGAGACATTGACTGGAGAGATGTATAGGGCCTGTCCTGGATTTGGAAAAGTCTATACTAAGCTTGACCATTTCTGTTTGTCCTGCATTTTGAAATGTTTCTTCTTCCTTAGATGGAGGTAAGGGAGTGGTTGGAGGAAGTGATTGGGACTACTCAGGCATTTTCTTTTTTGTTCCTTGTCAGACTAATTTGAGGTGTATCTACACTGTGGCAGATTGAAAATCTCAAATTCTTCCCAGTTTATGTTCTGATGTGTGGGATCTGCTCATCACTTGGCATATATCTGGGAAACTGGCAAAGTGCATCTAAACATTCCAGAAACTATCATTAGAAAGACCCAGCTATCCTCCAAAAGTTTTATGGTATATTCTGAAACAAGAAGTAGGAGGAGGAGGAGGAGAAAGGGAGGGAGGGAAGGAGAGGGCAATAGTTCTTTGGAGACTTTAATAAAAGAATAGAGAGGAGTTCACAAGATTGAGAAAAATGATTCTAGAGAAATAGGGTCAAGGTGAGAGGAATCATAGCAATATCTATCTAAGGGCTAGAAAACAAAGCATATGTCTTTATTTTGAAGCTGAAATCTTCAGTGTATCAAAAATTAGGATTTTGATAAACCTGGAATAGTTAGGTGATGTTTTAAAAGTTGTATTTTCAAATATTTGATTTCTGACTTAGAGGACTATAATAATTCATTTATTTTATATTTAAAAATTTTTGATTAGTATGTATTAATTGTATGTATTAGTGGGGTTCAGGGTGATATTTCCATACATGCATATAGCATATACTGATCAAATTCAACCTCCCTTTATCTGCCTTCTCTCCTATATCCTTCCCAATCTCTTTATCTATATTACTTTTTTTTTTTTTTTTGGTACTAGGGATTGAACCCAGGGGCACTTAGCCACCAAGCCAAATCCCCAGCCTTTTTTTGTATTTTACTTAGAGACGGGGTCTTGCTGAGTTGCTTAGGGCCTCACTAAAATGCTGAGGCTGACTTTGAACTTGGTATTCTCCTGCCTCAGCCTCCTGAGCCACTGGGATTACAGGTGTGTGTCACCATGCCCAGCTTATGTATATTACTTTTAAACTGAGATCCTTATTAAACCAATGGCAATGGATTTGATCGAGTACCACAATTGTATGGGTAATCTTACTATTGCTAATGATGATTAATTACTGATTTTGTGCTGAATGCTATTGTTTTAATTAATATTTGCTGTACAACATTTAAATTATATTTTAATTTTTTTTAGTTGTAGATGGACACAATAGTTTTATTTATGTATTTTTATGTGGTGCTGAGAATCGAACCCAGAGCCTCACACTTGTGAGGCAAGTGCTCTACCACTGAACTATAGCCCCAGCCCCTTAAATTATATTTTAATCTTCATTTTTCTTTCTTTTTAAAAGTGATATTAGCATCAGAAACAAAAGAAGTTTGGGGATCAAAGTTGGATAATAGATTTCACTCACATCAAACAAATCTGTAAATGAGCAAAATCAACAGTTTATTTCCAGGTCCTTTACAACCCATGTTCCCAAATGTGGATTCAAAATTGGTTGAGACTAGAGGAATAAGGATTCAATAACCTAGGTTCTTGGCATTTGGTCCTGAAGTCTAGTACCCATGGTTCTCAGGGAAACACATGAGGTGCCTGGAGTACACCTCCAAGATTGAGAGAGAGGAGAGTTTGGTCTAATTCACCTGCTGAGAAATGCTGACTGGTGGCGAAGATGAGTGAAAGACAACATTTCTGTCACACCTCTAACTTTTGCAAGGACACTGTTGGAGGTTATAGATCTTGTTCTGTCTGTCTCTTTTTTATAGCAACATTGAAAAAAAAACCTGGAGAAATGGACAAAGGTAAAATCTTCCTTTGGATGCTGATGAAAATTGTCAGATTAGATGGGCTCTTTGGGAATCATTACTTCTTATAATGGTCTGCATATACCCAGAAGAGCACAAGAAATCACATGTCAAAGTCACTCTGCAGAATATTTCCTTAATGCCACATAATTGAGTGGAAATGGATGCAAATAAAGCTTTGACTTCCACCCCACCTCATTAGGATTGTCTGTGCTCCAGCTCTGCTAGTCACGTGGCTTCTGTTCAAAGACTTCAGTGCTTTGACAGTAACAGTTGATGGTTTCTGCCAAAATTTTGCAACTTACGCATCCACCTGGATGTAGGACTGGTCCCTCCTCAGGTTAGAGCCTTCCCTGCCCTTCAACATGCCCCCTGAAAGCAGGGCTGCATTTCCCTTGGAATCATGGAACACTGTTGTCCTTAGAAAAACAATGACGAGGTCTTTGCCATTTTAGTCAGTTATGGCTTGGAAAGATAATCAGACTCCCACCCAAGTCTGAAGAAAAATACTATCCCAAGTTTATATGCAGAGCAGTAAACGATTAGAACACTCCTAGGAGAGAAATTGGCAAGTCCTTACCAAGGAATGCCATTGGCCAATGTTTTCAGGTCATTTAACCCACCATTCTTGTGGAAAAGGAAAGGAATTTATATTTATTTGATGAACACTCTGTGCCAAGAGCTGTGCTGGATGTTTTATGTATGTGATTTCACTGTCAAGTAGGTATAATATTGCCCTGGGAGAAAGGAAAAAAAAAAAAAAAAAAAAGGAAGCTCAGAGAAATAGTCACCTGCTCAGGGACTTAAAACAAGTAGTGGCACTGAAATTCCATTCTTTCTCATGAGGTGCGTTTGGAAAAAATGCAAAAATGGCAGATTATCCCACTGGTTTCTTTGGTACTGCCTAGTCCCCTTCCAAAGCTGTCTGACCATGTAGCTGAGATGAAAATCTTGAGGTAACAATTAGAAAGTGGTGAGCCCTTCACTAGAATTATTGAGAAAATGTTGATTGATCACATGTTTACAGTGTTATAGGAGAGACCTGTGCATCTGATAAGGCAGTGTGTGCCAGCAGCGGTTTATATATTACCAATGGGAAATTAAAAAAAATAACTTCAGTGAAGTGTAGTGGCACACGCCAGCAATCCCAGTGACTGGGGAAGCTGAGGTAGGAGGATGGCAAGTTCAAGGCCAGCCTCAGCATCTTAGTGAGGGCCCAAACAATTTAGGGAGACCCTGTCTCAAAATAAAAATGAAAAGGGCTAGGGATGTGGCTCCGTGTATGTCTCCTGGGTTCAATCCCCAGTACAAAAACAAACAAACAAAAAACCAAATAAAACAAACAAAACTTTAATAGTTGTGTATTTTAATGCATATTAGAAAAAACCAGTCAGTATTTCAGCATGTGATTTCACAGATATAACTGTTTAGACATAGCTAAATAACAGTAAATAAAGTAGTCCCCTCTGCCTTATCCGCAGAGGATATGTTCCAAGACTCACAGTAGATGCCTGAAACCTTGGATAGTACTGAACTCTATACACACTATGTTTTTCCTAGGCATACATACCTATAATAAAGATTAATTTATAAAATAGGCAGAATAAGAGATGAATAACAACTAGTAATAAAACAGAACATTTGTAACAATATACTGTAATAAAATTGCCAGCATTCTATTCTTACACTTTGAGGCCATCATTAAGTAAAATAAATGTTACTTGAACCCAAACACAGTGATGCCACGACAATAGATCTGATAACTGATGTGGCCACTGAATGACTAAAGGGTGGGTGGCATATATGAAGCATATATGCTGGTCAGAGGGGTAATTTATGTCCCCAGCAGGATGAGGCAGGACAGGGAGAGATTTTATCATGCTGTTCAGAATACCAGGCAATTTAAAATCTACAGCGTTTATTTCTGGAATTTTCATTTAAGGTTTTCGTAAATACTTAAAATTGCTCAGAATTTTTTATTGTAGTTGATTGTGGGTACCCGAAACCATATGAAGTGAAAGGGGGAGGAGCTTCTGTAAGCTATTTATTACAGAAATATCACCTGAAGTCGATAATAGTGGTTTACAGATATTCCAAAAAGCATGGGACTGATAGATGTCTGGGACAAAGTGGACTTCCTGGATTTAAGGGTCAAGGGGCGTAGCACAGGCTTGGAGGAAGATGTGCCTTTGCTCAGTCAGGAAATCATGTGAGCGGGTAGCTGAGGTGCAGCCTAGGCTGCAGGTGAAGAGCTCCCAGGATAAGAAGCCCCAGAGACTCCACATTTGTCAGAAGCTTGTCCTTTTCTTCTTTTGGGGGGAAGAGTATATGTTAGGGGGATACTTATTTATTACTTGTGTGACTCTAGGCACCTTAGTTACTTCCTACTGGCTTCCATTTCTGCATCTGTAAAATGGGAATATAATAGTAACCTCATTGGGTGGTTGTGGGGATTAAATGAGATAGTAAACCAGTAACTAGCTCAATAAATATTATATATTCTTGTTATTAATTGATAATACTTAGATTAACTACAGTGGAGGGGTTTGCCAGATACAGTTGTCCTTTGGTATCTATTGGGAATTTGTTCCAGAACCTCCTGTGGTTATCAAATCTGTTTCAAGTCCCTTATATAAAATAATGTGGTAATCTCATATAATCTATGCATGTCCTTCTATATGCTTTAAACCATCTCTAGATGACTTATAATATCTAATATAATATAAATGCTATACAACTAGTTGTACTGCATTATTTAGGGAATAGTGATAAGAAAGTAAAGTTTGTGTATGTTCAGTACAGACACAATTTTATTTTCTTGAATTTTTTCAACCTGTAGTTAGTTGAATCCTTAATTGTAGAGCTCATGGCTATAGAGAAAGCTGACTGAATTTTATTTTAATTAACAATACTATAATATTATTTGAATATAATCATAGTTTGAGTCCAAGCTCTTGATTATAATTCTCAAATATTGAGAGAAATTATTATGATTAAATATGGTCAAATCCCATTTCCTTCTCATGGCTCAGGAATGCACAAACCCTCTATTGTACTGGACCGTGCTTCATATCATGGAGGACAATGGCTGGCCCTGGCTGATGTCTCAGCTTGCACCCCACATACAAATTGGTCTATAGGTCCCTTTGTGTTGCTTGTCTAAGTCTCTAGGAAGCACTGAGAGTTATTTGTAGTGTCAGCCCTGGCCATGGTGCCTGAGGACATACATATATTTTTAGTATCTCCTTCCTAGGGTCTGGCTGGAAAGGTCATGCCTATTTTCATGCCTCATGTCAACTTCTGAATAAACAGGGTGAAGAACTCATTTCTCTTAATAGAACCCAAATAATGTTAGGGTGTGGACTTTTCCCTCCCTTTGGGATATCATTTTGCTAATGATCCATAAGGTAAGTGCTTTGTAAACCCCAAAGCAGCTGATAGGAGTTCTTAGGAAGGCAAGGAGAATGAGGGGCTGGGCTGAAGAAGGGGGTTCAGGTGAATGCAGATAGCTTCAGCAGCATTGTACTAGGATAAGTGAGAGGTAGATACAGAGAAAGGTTTGGAGTCCATGTTTTCTATTCATCAGAGTTGAGCAGGCATAGAGTGTTTTATTGACAAATGAGCACCTCACCCTTGAATGTGTTCAAGCAGACTGGAAGGCCTCTACCAGGATGTTGAAGATTAGAGTCCTATGGGGACAGGATGAGATGTGCTCAGAGGCCATTCCATACTATGATTCAGTGAATCTGGAGGGGCTAGGTGGGGCTATTCTACATTTTCCGTTTAGGCACTAAAAAATTAAGGTAGAACAGCCATCTGTGGTCACATTTTCTTAGGGCTGATTTTTTTTATGTGATATCAGAAAGGGCTGATTTTTGATTGGTATCTTATAATAGTATCTAATAATGGGATTTATTATGATATATTCATGTAAGCACATACTTTGATCAATTTCATTCCCCAGTATTTTTCCATTTTCTTCCCTCCTTCCTCCCCTGATCCTTATCCTTTACTCTATTGATCTCCTTTCTATTTCATGATATATCTTTTTTTTTCCTCTTTATCTTCCACATATGAGAGAAAACATATGACCTCTGACTATCTGAGTCTGGTTTATTTCACTTAATATGATGTTCTCCAGTTCCATCCATTTTCCTGTAAATGACGTAATTTTACTTTTCTTTACGACTGAGTAAAACTCCATTGTGTATATATACCACATCTTCTTTGTCCATTCATCTGTTGATGAACACCTAAGCTGGTTCCATAGTTTGGCTATTGTGAATTGTGCTGCTATAAACATGGGAATGCATGTATCACTATTTTTTTGAATAAATACCGAGGAATGGTATAGCTGGGACATGGAGTGGTTCCATTCCTCAACTTGTGAGGAAGTGCCATACTGATTTCTATAGTTTTTGGACTAATTTATACTCTTATCTGTCGGGAGCTGCAAATAAATCATTGCTTTGAACTCCTTAGCCTTGGACAGTAAGACTACTGCATCTGGGAATCTTGCAATGTGATGGTACTGAAGGAATGCCCATTTGCAGGTGGTTGCTGTTAATGGGGTAGATTTCATGCCTGGTGTGGAATTTATGGGTTCTATAGCTTTGAATTCATATTCCTGTTGCCCTGGTGTGAAAGAAATATGAGCTCGCTCGATAGCCTTGAGGTGACAGCTGTCCAGACCCTAGAGGAGATATTGCACAAGTACATAAGCTCCAATTAGCTTATTCCTGCTCGACTTTACTTTTTGTTTACTTTGAAAAACTTTTTCTCACAATAAATCCCATTGGTGTGTTCCCCTATAAAATAAAGGTTCACAGGTTTTTTCCCTTTGTTAGGGACCGGACCCATCAGGTCTAATCCACCCACTGGGCCCCTGCTATTAAACAATTTTTTGTGTCTTTTGTCTTTATTTCTTATTATTATTTCAGACTTTTATTTTCTCAGCTGGCTCACAACCTCCTTTCGTTAACTGCTCTCTCGCTGCGAAAGAACATAAGGAGACCCACCAAAAGTGTGTATAAGTGTTCCTTTTCCACTACATCCTCACCAGCATTTATTATTGTTTATATTCTTGAGGTCTGTCATTCTAATTGGAGTGAGATGAAATCTCAGTGTAGTTTTGATTTGTATTCTCTGATTGCTAAAGATGTTGAACATTTGTTTTTCATATATTTGTTGGCCATTTGTATTTCTTCTTTTGAGAAATGCCTGTTTAGTTCATTTGCCCATTTATTGGTTGAGTTATTTGTATTTTTGGTGTTGTTAGTTTTTAAAAAAAAATTTTTTAGTTGTAGGACATGATACCTTTATTTTTATTTATTTATGTGGTGCTGAGGATCGAACCCAGTGCCCCACACATGCAAGTCAAGCTCACTACCACTGAGGCACAACCCCAGCCATAGCATTAAGTTTTGAGTTCTTTATGGATTTTGGCTATTAATTTTCTTTCAGAAGAGTAGCTGGTGAATATTTTCTCTGATTCTATAGGCTCTTTCTTCATGCTTTTATTTCCTTTTTAATTCTACGCTATCCCATTTATTAATTCTTGGTATTATTTCCTGAATTTTAAGAGTCCTATTGAGGAAGTCATTGCCTGTGCCTATGTGTTGGGGTGTTGTTTTTTTTTGGCAGTTGCAAAGTTTGTGGTCAAATTCCTAGGTCTTTCATTCACTTTGAGTTGAGTTTTGTTCAGGGTGTGATAAGGATCTAGTTTCATTCTTTACATATAGATATCTAGTTTTCTTACTGGAGCTGCTTTTGTGTATAAATTTTCCCCATGCCGTTCTCAGGGAATTACATTTGTCTATTATAATGACTAAATTAAATAAGACTAAACTACATTTTTTATTTCCCCCCAAATTTCAGTAATAATCATCTTTAGATTTATCTCCTTGGATCTTAACTTGTCAGACTCCCTTTGGCACACAAGAAAATGGAGGTGGGGTGACTAAGTGACTTGCCTACATTGTACAGAAGGTAAGTGACAGAGCCCAGATTTAGCACTTCTGGCTCCTGGGCTAGTACTCTTTCTAGGAAATTGGACTGCCTCCTGCTATGGGATATTGAGAAAAACTTAGGAAAACTAGGGTTCTGAGATGAACAGGAAGTCACACACCACCTCTTTCAGGCACAGGTCCTGTCTCTTTGGAAAAGCACTCATCTGGTACCTCGTTAGTGGTTTATAAATAGTTTACGATAAAAGCCACACAACCTTCAAGGGTTTCAAGGGAGCTGTGTACCAAGGCTCAAGATGAATGAAAAGGCCCATGGCTCCTAGATTCAACCCTCAGATGGTGGCCAGACCTCCTACATACTTGGATGACTGCTGACTTAACCTCTATCTTGCCTTGAACTGAGATGAATCCCTCTGAGGATGCTGCCTGCAAACAAGGGCATTGAGCCCAGCAGGAGCCTGCAGGGCATCCAGGTTGAGTCATTAGCAGACAACAAGCAGCTCCTCCTCCCACCATGGCTCTGCAGTGTCTCCGGAGCCATCCAGTGATTAACTGACTGCAGCCTAGCTGTGATCAGCTGAGCACCCAGGCAGGGAGTGGCTGTACTCTAAACCCAGTGCCTTGGAAGCTCCTAATTGGGCTGCACCTGTCAAGAGGTAATAGAGAAAGACTTATTGATATTTTTAAAGTGTGACTTTGTACTTTTTGATAGCTAGTAAATAACATACTGGAGCTTTCTCATTTTGCAGCCCAGTCTATAGGAGGCATATGAAAGGTATTTATAGCTTTCATAACTGTGATTTTACTCCTTCCTAACTGCTGAGTGTCCTCTGTTTTGTCTGGGAATCATCTAGAACTCAGTCATTGTTATTCGCCATGAGAGGGGCTTTAGTCATTCTGAAGATTCCTGTATAGCTTGGGAGACAAATAATATGATGTAAAAGATAGCTGCTTTCTTCTCTTTCAGGTTAAGAAACTTGGTTAAAGAAATGTTGGTAGATGGAACAATATTTAGAATTTTATTCCATGCCAGAAGTGCAAAGAAAAGATTATTGGCTTTAGGAGTGAGCAGTCTTAAGAGAAGAATGAGAGACTGCAGCTAAAATTCCACCCAACTGTGAAGATGCAGAAATAGTTTTCCAATCTATAGGGTGAGTGGGTAGGGAGACAAGACCTGAGTATGGAATAGTGAGTAAGAGCCCTGGTTTTGCTGTTGGACTAATTCATTTCAACTTGTATCTCTGTTACTCATTAAGTGGGGGACATAAGGGAAGTCAGGTAACTTTTGACCCTAGATTTCCACATTTGTTTTACAGAGATGATGGTATGTGCCTCTGTGAGTTGTAACACATTCTAAAATGGGTAAAGGGTGGTAACATTATAACTTTTGAGCCTCCTTTCCATATCTGTTTTATGGAAGGAAGGTAGTATATGCCTCACCATTTGGTAGTGACATTATTTTAAATTCCAATACCAACTAAGTGTGTAAACCAAAGCAAGTCACATAACTTCTCTGGGCCTCAGTTTCCTCATTTGAGAGGCATCAGAGTGGAAGATTCTTTATGTTATTCAGGGTTCTATTAGGAGACAGAAACTATGCAGTTATTTTACAGAGATGGTAATATAAGTAATTCTTAACCAGGTGTTAGAGAACTAGAAAAGCTCTGAGAGAACACAAAGGAACCACGGAGGCAACAACTGCAGGCAGCAGCTACCACTCCAAGGGATGAAGGAACAAGAGAAGAAGTTGAGACTGTTATGACTGAGAAGCCTGAAGAAGGGGACCCACACCTCATGGCATCAGTGGGTCCTGGGGAAGGACAAGGAAGGTGGAACAGTGTGGCTGGTGCTGAGAAAACTGCGAACAGAATCACTGTACTAAAGTAATAAACTCCTTTTGGACAGGCTTAAGAAGAGACACTGTTGGGATCATGCTGACCTAAATAGGAGGCAGGCAGGAAGTAGCTGGTCGCTTTTCCCTCCTTTAGTCTCCCTGCGGTATTCTGGTCTCCTAATCCCATTGGGAATGCCTCAAGAGAGTCGCTGAGAGAGGAGAAACGGGCTGTGCAGGGTGAGGTTGGTGCTGAGAGACAACAGCTTAATAATCAAAATCATCCCTAAACTTCCTCCCAGCTCCGAGACTGTAAGTCAGGTTTTGAATCTCATGCAGAGAACAATTGAATTCTTTATGTGGACTTTCAGAGAGTCAGCATGGTATGATAGAATGAGTTTGAACTTCAGAGTCAGACAGATCTGGGTTGGGATCCTATCTCTGACTCTTACTAGCTGAGGGATATTACACAATTACTTTGAATTTCTCTGAGCCTCTTTTTCTCTATTGTAAAATGATGATACCAATACTTATCTCACAGGGTTGTTGTGACAATTAAACAAGATGACACATGAAAAGTGCCAGGCAGGGTATGAGGCACATCCAGGGATGCTTATTCAGTGACTGTCAGCTGATCTACTTGTTCCCATTGTTGGCTGCACAAACTTTTCTGCTACTTTGTTTCTTCCACTCAGATGTGGCTCAGTGGACCATGATGGGATGCCTGTGCAGCAAGTCAACAGTGGCCAAGGAGTCCTGTGCCAGCCGGGCACCAGAGCAATATTTGCTCTTGGTTTTTCACTGATCTAGCAGGCTGGCTCCTAAGTGTGTGTTTAGTGCAGGGCAAGGGGCATGTTCCCATCATTGTGCTAATTTTGAGCTGCAATGAGGAGGCTCCTTTGGATGTCTTTCAAGCCATCTAAAGATGGCAAGAACTTGGCTTTACTAGGAAGAAACTCTATAAACTAGGAGAATCATCTAGAATCCCTTTTCTCCACTCAGTATAGTTGATTTCTTCTCACTTTCTCTGGGTGAGCTCTTAGACTAGAACAAGGAAATATGGACTATTTATATTATTGGTGGCATCAATAACTGCTATTTATTAGGTATCTACTTTGTGCCACCAATTGTGGAAGGCCCATTATACATATTCTATCTAATCCTTGCATCTTACAAGATAAGTTTTAGGTTCCCAACATTTTATATGAGGAAACTGAAGTACAGAGCTATTAAAAAAATTCCCAGGGGTTTCAAATAATATTGAGCCCAAACTCCAGTTTGGGCTATGTCACAACCTCTAGATGTTTCCCCCCTGCCTCTGATTGTATCTTCTTCAAACTCATGCTTCATGCTATAGCCCAAGTGGTAGACCTAGGATTCGAACCCAGCCAGATCTGTTAGATTCTAAAGCATTCTTTTACTATTACACTAGGCTGTTCCTAGTACTGGTTAAAAGTAGTGAAAATTTAATTTCTGGGTTACACATTGACAGATTATCTAGTGGTGTACCTCATAGGCTTCTTTCTAACTTCCCATTAAAATAACAATTAAAATGGTTTAAGTGTTATCTGTTTAATAGCTCCTCATGAATATCTCTACCCAGTTTCTCAAGAAAATACCTAAACACAAAGAAAAAGATGAATTAAAAAAATTTTTTTTAGTTGTAGATGGACACCATGTCTTTATTTTATTGCTTTGTATGTGGTGCTGAGGATCGAACCCAGGGCCTCACGATGCGAGGCAAGCGCTCTACTGCTGAGCTAGAGTCCCAGCTCCAAAAGGTGAATTTTTAAATAGACAATTCTTGGTGTGATTTAAATTTTCTATGGAGACTATTTTATTTGGCTAATCTTCCAACAATTATTGGAGGAAAATCTATTTAACTAAAAATGTTCTCTTAACCTAAGTTAAGGCAGTCAGCTTTGCTTGTTTGTTTTTTTGTAAAGTAAGCATCATAGGCATCGTGACTAAATTGTGCTATTTCTCAGAATTGTTATCATTGCTCATCCCTTTCTTTCTTTCTTTCTTTGGTACTGGGGATTGAACTCAGGGGTACTTACCACTGAGCTACATCCTCAGCTCTATTTTGTATTTTATGTATACAGGGTCTCACTGAGTTGCTTAGAGCCTTGCCATTGCTGAGGCTGGCTTTGAACTCACAATTCTCAGCCTTTGAACTCTCCTGTCTCAGCCTCCCAAAGTGCAGGGATTACAGGCTTGCACCACCATCCCTTTCTAACAGCTCTTGTTAGTCAGTTTCCATTACTGTAACAAATAACTGAGATAATTGGCTTATAAAGAGGAAAGGTTTATTTTGGCTCAGAGTTTCAGAGGTTTCAGACTGATTTGTTGGCGCTATTGCTTTGGGGTCTGACATAAGGCAGCACATCATGGTAGGGAGTTTGTAGCAGAGAAAAAAAGCTGCTCATTGAGGAGGAGACTCAGGTCCTGTGGTCCCCCTGGAGAGCACACCTCCAGTGACTTAAAACCTCCAACCACCCTCAAAGTTTTCATCATCTTCTAGTGGTGACATACTGGGGACCAGTCCTTTAGCACATGGGCCTTTGGGAGATATTCCAGATCCAAACTACATCACAAGCTCAGCACAGGTTTAATTAGAAGAGATTTTGCTAAATTCTGTTTGACATAAGAAAAGCTTCTGAAAATATGGATTTCCAAAAATTCTAGGAATGGTAAAGTTGGCTTGAGAAAAAGAATTTGTGGACTATACTTGCTTCACTTCACATAAAAGAGCAACAACGTTTGCCTGAGAGAGGGTGAGAGAAACTTGTCCTCCATGGTCTATTCCCTGCCTTGGAGGCTGTATCATCCCTAAAGAAAAGCGGGACAGTAAAACACCATGTTCCTGAGAATACTCCCTTTTTGTTCCCAAAAACATATCCATGTTAAAGGAACGATGAGAGCAAGCTGGGAAGTCCAGATACATACTATCTATGCACACTGAGAACTAGGGCAAGTGTTATCTGTAGAAAGCTACTTTCTTGCATGTACACCAGCACAGTTGCTCTTTGGGATATGGGTCACACAAGCAAACTAAGCGAGCTAATTCTGATAATGCCACAGCTTCTGCAGCCTAAGATATAAAACCTCTCTCTGAGTGGGGACTGGTGTGGAACTGAGTGCACTGTGGAAAGGAACTATGTCACTTGTCCAGCCAGCTGACATTGGTCAAAGCACTATGAGGGAGAGGAGGTACTGCTCAGCAAAGCACCATGAGAATGGAGGTGCTGTCAGCCTGCCACCACTGAACTCTTCTTGGAGTAGTCACTGATCTTGTAAGCTTTACCCAATAAATCATATATCTCCCAGGCTGTCTCTGGACATTCTTTGGCTTTCCCACAATCTACTCTACTCTTCTGGCACAACTAGGCTGTAGATCAGACAGAGGCCTTAGGACTGTGTTAACAAAAATGATTCTAAATTTCTTTTGGAAAAGTTACTGGATAAGAATATTTGGTGACTTTTTTTAGAGTGGGGGATAATAGTGCTAAGAGGAGTACTTTAACTATTTGATATTAGAAAATAACAGAAAGTTAAAGTAATTTAAAAGTATGTTATTAAAAAAGATTTGCCAAATACATTGGAATAGAATAGATACGTTTTTAATGAACAAATGCATATATTTGAAATAGATTCATGACAAAACTCACATATCTGAAGAAAGGAAAGAAGACGTACTCAATAAATTTGCTGGCATAATACATTAGCTGTGTGAAATCAAATTATATCTTCACCTCACTATTTCCTAAATTAATTCTATACTATTTAAACAATCCATTGTTAAAAGTTATGTGTGTGTGTTTGTGTGTGTGTGTGTGTGTGTGTATTTTTTTGGTAGTACTGGGGATTGAACCCAGAGCCTCATGCTTGCTAGGCAAGCACTTTACCACTGAGCTACATCCTCAGCCCCATTTGTTAAAAGTGAAAGGTAAAATTTTTTAGAAATGAATTTACAAGATGAAAAACAATGGATTAGGTTGAAAAGAAAATATTGATAGATTTGTCTGTAGTAAAAAAGGAAAATATCTAACTCATTTGATCCTTTTGGCAAGATTGAATGAGATTAATATGCATTTAAATTCTCTACATACTGCAAAGTGAAATAATTTAAAAAAATATTTGGAGCCTTATATATGTGGATAAAACATTTTCAGTTTGGGGTCCCAATCCAAATTTTATCTTTATCCCAGTTTTCACTTGAGCATGCTAGGATTTAGTTCATTAGAGCCATTTTGTTTTTATACAAGCATAACTGGTAATTTATTCCCCACTATATTTTCACAGCAAAGGTATCCATCACTCTTTTGAGAATGAAAGTAGTACCCAGCTGATGTCTATTGATTCATTCTTTTAAATATTTCCTACCACAGGGGAATTGGCATAGGTACTTAGGACTTGTAATTGTAGTAAAACTAAACTCTCTGGGTTGTTGGAGAAGCTTTAAGGGTAGAAAGAAGTCATGTAGAAAGGAGACAAGCTAGAAGTATAGAACTAGGGAAAGGGAGTGAGCCGAGTTGTATTTTCTTAGAGACAACAGCATGGGCTTTGGAACAGGCAGATGTGGGTTGAACCTTGACTCCTCACTCACTAATGGATATCTCCAGGCAAGTTACTTATTTATTCTGTTCAAAGAAATTAATAATAGTGTCTGCTCTCATTGGATCCTCGCAAGGATTAGATCACAGAGAGAAGTGTGGATCCAGTGCCCTGTTCCTTGCCTTCCTTGCTTTGTCTTTCTCCAGCCTCTTTGGCCCCAGCTTTCTAATTTATTCAACAACCTTACATGGAAAGCTTACTCTGTACTTGGCTCCTAGAAGGTGCTGAGAATACAAATTAGAAAAAGACAGATTCTGCCATTGGGTTGCTTAAAGTGTCTAGTGTCATGAACACTTAAGCAGGGGAGCCCCTGAAACAGCATTAAGGAATTGTAGAAGCTCCAAGAAAGTGGCCTGGAGAAGCTGAAAAAACAATTGAGAAAAAGTTATCAAAACAATGCACTAACAAGAATCCCCACCTGTGCCTCTTTTCTTATTCCTCTCAGAGGTCTAAAACTAACATAGTTCCATGATTTTGACGAAATTCCTGTGCCCATCAAACAAACTTGTCCAAGGAGGACACATGTCAAGTTTTATCCATGGATGAGAGATGAACAGTGTCCAGACTCACACAAATGAGAGTCTACGTGGCTTTTCTTATTACAGTGATGATAGGAGTGTAGCCATAAAAAGGACCAAGAAAAAGACATTCATTCCTTCCATAGGGAAGTGGAGCAAGTAAGGTAAGCAGAAAACATGGGGGTGGTGGCTGTGAGGGATCACGCCTGTTGGGAAACCTGAGCTGCACGATGACAGTTTGCTGTTAATCCCATAGAATATATTAGGAGCCTCCATCTTGGCGCGTGAATAGTTGTTTGTGAAACTCTGGTTCTTGGGCCGTTGTTTCTCTATTGCTGTGGTTTGTAGGACTGTGTTTTTTGCAGAGCAACAATTTTTCTGTGGAGGTGCCTTGTCCATTAGTTAGCTCCAAGTTAGCAAATCTTCCTGCTCCTGAATGCCAGTAGATTTTACTATAATTCTTACCCATTGGTTCATATGCTGAATCTAATCTGTCTTTAGCTGCCACATCACTTCTGGGTGCTTCCTATGCATCATTTTGACTCCTACTTGCAGCTATTTACCTCATTAGATAGGTAGTTATTATTTCTCCCATTTTGGAGGAGGAAACTGGAATTCAGGGGTCACAGAACCAGTGAATGGCCCAGCCAGAATTTAAGCTCCTCCCTGACTCAAAAGCCTATATTTTTAACCTAAATCATGTTTTTAAAAAAACATTTAAATATTATTGTAAAATATTACCTGACATAAAATTTGCCATCTTAGCCATTATGAAATCTACAGCTCAAGGGTATTAAGTACATTCTTATTGTGCAACCATCAGCTGTCTATTTTTTAAGCATTTAAGACAACAGGGGCATCCAAGTTTTTTGAAAATGGGCCACAAGATCATAATCTACATGCATGTGTGCCAGTCAGTTTCTAACTGGTGAAAATAGCTTGGTGAACAATTATTTTGGTTGTGACTCAAATGAAAATCTGAAGCTGGGAGATTTGTTTATATTGATTATCTTTTGTCAGGAATGTCATAGTCTCCCAACTTCAGGAAATTAAACAAGAACATCTCACTGTTATGTGCTTAATTACATTTGGCTTTAATTATACTTGCTAATTGATCCCAGCTTACAATCTGGGTGCACAGGCACACTATATAAGTGGCAAGCAGGTAAATACACCATGTGGGCTACCTAACTAGATAAAGTAGAGGTTGCTAAAAACCTCAGGTGGACCACCTGGGAGACAACAGACATGCTAGATTACTGGGAAGGATGGGTGTCAGAATTTCATTAAGTTTTTTCTAAACCAGGTTGAATATCCTTCTTTTGCTTTATGTAACACAGGTTCCAAGGCCCTTTGTTGAGTGTACTGATCTCCAGCCTGTTGACTAACATTTCTTTTTTTTATTTTTAAATTTTTTTCTAACATTTCTTTCCCAATATGACATATGGAATGGAACCTAGTACTCTTACCATGGTCTCACCAGGGGGCAGAGTAGAGTACAACTTGCTAACTTTGGAAAACATGCTTCCACTCATACCACCCTCTCCGGTGGTGCCTTCATGTTGCTGGCTTATCTTGAGTTTGTAGTATTTTCCGTATATACTGTTGTGACATCAACCCCCATACTGATGTATTGGCAAATTGGCTTTTTGGACTCAAGGATTAGATTCTATATTAATCAAGGATGGAAAATATGTACAGTACACATACCTTGCTTATATCCAAGAACTTTCCCCCTCTGAGTCTAGATCTGACCTCAGAATCCTTCCTACTACAATGTTTCAGTTATTGATTACCAATCACCTCCCAGAGTTGGTACACAAATACTTTTCATTGATTTGTATATCCTTACTTTACATTGATTTGTATTATATTTTATTTTATATTTAATCCATCATGGCAAATGATAAATAGAAGTACGTGAAGGACTAGAAGGCTGTTGTGATGGCCAAAAGTATTAAAATTTAATAGAAAATATCACAAATGTTTGGAGAACTAGTGATTCAGCTTCTTTTCACTCCCTGCTACTCTTCCCTGCTCCATGAAATTGGCTTTAGGTTCAGGAGAGGCAGGTAAGAAGGGAAGCAGAAGCATCGCCCTTTTCCCTCCTTTTATTCCAAAAGTCTTATGTGGCAATATGTAAGTCTTGATTTTCCTCTTCTCTAAGTAACAAAGGGTAGGGAATGGATGGGATGACATCAGTTTATCTTGGTTAGGAGAGGCTAGGTTGGGTTGCAGTTTGAAGTTTAGCAAAGTAGTCCTGATATTTAAATGAGTCTTCCAGGTAGCAGAGGAGCCTGCAGTATCTGCAGCCACGTATTTCTTCACCTTTGCAAAGGGCCCTATGGCTCAGCAGGTTTGGCAAACCAAGGTATCACTGACTTGAGGAATATAGAAGAAACATATTGTAGATTATAAAGCTTGTCACAAGCAATCTTTCTTTTAATATGCCAGTCTTTCATGTATTTCAAACATCTCACCCTGCGGTTAGGAGGGGCTTCCTTATGTGCCCTTGGCTTGGTGGAGAGTGAGTGAAGAGTAGGAGAGACCAGAAGCCTTCGGTCCAATACTCCTAGGAGAGGAGAGATTGGTCAGAAAGCCCTCCATCTTCCAGTTGAGACTGCACTACAAATGTCAACATTCCTCCTCTCTTCAACCTCAGTTTCAAAAAGTAGAGTTATCCCTTGGATGATATCTCATTTCTGATTTAGTCTAAGGATTGGCGAGTGGGGAAACAAGCCTTAAACTGAAAAGATGCTTGACTTTTGATTGGAGAAAAATATTGTGACTGGAAAACTCCCCATGGACAATCTGCAAGTCAATCCTTGGTTTATGCAAGGCAGCATCTGTGCTCCGTGCTGATGGTGCAGATGTAATAATTAACCACACTGAAATGCCAGCTGCATGCCTGGGGTTTAGGGAGAGCTTACTGCTTCTCCCAGAGTTGGGGTGCAGGGATTCCAACTTAAAGAGAAACAAACATGAGAGATAGGTGTGGAGAGAATGACAGTTCTATGACTTCTTGGTTTGTAAAATTTCCTTTTGTTTCTGAAACAACATTGGTGAGAAAAACAATCTTTTTTCTCAATATAGGAATTTTTCTTTTTGTATTTGTATTTTATATTGGAATAACCAATGGAAATATTTAAAAAAAGCACAAATGAATTTTAGAATTAGGAAAAATCAGGGTTAGGAGCTGATTCTGTTACCTGTGGAGGATTTTGGCCAAGTCACTTCACCTTTAGAAGTGACTAAAGGGACAATAATAGCCACCAGTCAGGGTTGTTGTGCAGATTACAGATAGGGGATATGAAATGTCAAGCCCAGAATGAATTGTGTTGATGTTGATGTTTTTTCTAAATGCTTTGCTCTGCATCACATTGGGTGGATCTGCAAGCTTTGTGCATAACACTAAATCCAGGGAGATATTTGTTTCTTTATGTGGTTGGAAAACTAGGTCAAATTTTAAAGTGGGAATTAGGAGATCATGTCTTAGATAAATCCTTTCTGATCTGTATTGATTTTCCCAGAGAATTAGATCATCCAAACATTTGAAGATTCATTGGAGGCTGTATTAAAGTACCAGATGTTACTGTGACAGAATACTGCCCAAAGGAAAGCTTGATGGACATTCTGCTCAGTGATGACATTCCTCTCAATGGGGGTTTCCAGTAAGAGCCAGGCATTTAAGTGGTAGGAAACACAACCAGTGAAATCCTATAATCAAGCTTCTCTTCTATCAATATTCTTAAGGATTGATTGCCATGCGAATGGATTTTTTTCTTGGAATGCATTATGTTGGAAGTGAATGCAATATCTTGTGTTATATTTTGGGTCATGGATAGGTCATTATATCTAGACAGGGAGACCTAGAGGGATTTTGAATGAGGCTCACCTCTTGGTGCCCAGAGAATACCTGACTGGAGATGCTAGCAGAATGTCCTGTTTGGTATCTAAATGGTATAGTTATAAGCAATAGCAAGGAGTTCCACAAGCAACAGGAACTGGCTAGGTCTAATTCTTTATTTAACAAATACTATACTGGACACTAAAAGTTGGAAAATAAATATTTTCTACCTTAATAAATGTGTTTGTCTTTTGGGAAGACAAATAATCAAAGTTATAGAATAGTAATGAGATCCTAGAAATGTTTCAGGTGTATGGGAGTAGCATCTAGCTCACAATGGGGGAATGGAATGAATCATGAAAGTTTTCACAGTGGAGGTGAGCTGAGGAAGAGTAGAAGAGCAGGAGGAGGAAGAAGAGAGGTCATTTGAAACACAGGGAACACAGGATATATTGGATGTAGGAGAGGATGGACCAGCCTGAGACTGTAAGTTTATTGTATGGCAAGAATTTAGAGATGGGAGCAGATATGGGAGGGAAGAGTAGCAAGAAATGAGATCAGAGAGTTAAGCAAAGCCAGACCATAATGGGCACTTTGAACAGTCAGTACCATATTTAAGATATCATGGTATTGTGATCAGATTCTTTAGAAAGATCACTTTGCCATGTGGAAAATCAACTGAGGTGAGAAACACAGTTGATAGGTAGATGAGTTATCATGAGTTGAGTGACGTTCTGGCAACAACGATGGTGACCAGTAAGGCAATGGCCTGGGAGATTAAGAGGAAAATGCGTTGGACAGATTGAAAGGAGGCAAAATTAAGAGGACCAAGGATGCTGGGTACTGAGGAGGAGGAGTAAAGTATGGGTTCTAGGTTCCGGTTTGGGCAACTGGGAGATAGGGTGATGAGATAGGGTGGGGGTTTTTACA
Source organism: Geosciurus inauris (assembly GCA_004024805.1). Classification (NCBI taxonomy): domain Eukaryota; kingdom Metazoa; phylum Chordata; class Mammalia; order Rodentia; family Sciuridae; genus Geosciurus; species Geosciurus inauris. Next base: position 42,884 of record PVHX01008949.1, read on the forward strand.
ATGTGCTCTGCGGAATGGCCACTGATGGAATTGGATACAACCAGGACTTGTTGATATAAAAGTATTCTGTGGAGAAAAGCGTTTGGGAATTACAATAGTAACTAATTTTTAGTCTTGAGTAGTATAATTCTTTGAAAATCTTTAAGAGGGCATTTCCAAACCTATTTGAATCATGCTTTCATGACCCACCTTGAGAGAGAGGTGTACTGTAGAACATGGTCTGAAAAATGTTGACCAGAGAACTCAGAGAGAGGAGGATATTTGGGGACAAGATGATGAGATCATTTGAATTTGAGGTTCTTTCAGATATTTAGTTGGAAGCAAATAATTTAGAGCTGTTCAGTATTTTGATCTGAATCTCAAGACTGGGCTGGAGTTGAAGATTTAGGAGGAATCAACAATTGAGATGACTTTTGGAGGAGATATAGGAAGAGTCAAAAATATATATTACTTTTGAGGGAATAAGAGGAAGAAAGGAGGAATGCAATTAGAGCTCTAGGGAATATTCACATTTGAGGCTTGTTTGTGGGAGAAGGAGCGAGGCACAGAGAGAAGAGAGCTCATTTAAAAGATTGTGAAGGATTGGTCAAGGCACTGGCAGAAGGCCAAAAAAGACTACCTGAAGATGAATGATTGTGTTAGTAGCTTTTCCTTGCTGTGACCAAAATACTTGACAAGAGCAACTTAGAGAAGAAAAAGTTTATTTTGGCTTAAAGTTCCAGAGGTTTGGTCTATGGCTGGATGGCTCCATTGCTCTGGGCCTGAGATGAAGCAGAACATCATGGGGAAAGCCTGATGGAAGAGAGCTGTTCTGATCATGGCAACCAGGAAGCAGAGAGAGAAAGAGGAAGGGGCAGCAGGGAAGATGAACCCTCTCAGAGCATGTCACCTCCTCCAGCCATACCCCAGCTGCCCACAGTTACTACCCAGTTAAGTTTATTTAAATTAGGGTGGACTGATTAGGTAACAGCTCTGATGATCTACTCATTTCACCTCCAAATATTTCTGCATCAACACAAGAGCTTTTGGAAGACACCTCATGTCCAAACCATAACAGTGATCCAACACTGTCAGGGGCCACCAAGGTGAAGAAATTAAGGACTAACAAGTGGGTATTTGGTCTAACAATAGGGAAGTGGTTAGAGGCTTGATCCATTTTAGTGGAGTAAGGTGGGCAGATTTTGGATTAGATTGGGAAGTGGAAACAGGAAATGACAAGAGGGGTTTCAGTTGTGAAGGGTAGGGGTTGAGGGCAGATTATTTCAATATGGGAGACATTTAGATGTTTAAAAGAAAGAAGTAATAGGAAGGAAGAAAGAGGTACAGATTACAGGTAGGAAGGATTCAGGATTTCTCTTAGTGCAGGGTAATCTAAGGTACTAACCACTGACTGAGATCTGAGCCAGGCCAGCAGGCATCAGTAAGTACCCATCAGCAGTAATAGGGCTGGGCACAGGCCGGTACGCCAGTCCTTTATGAGGGTTGAGAACTTTTAAGGGATCTGGGGGTTCAGACTGGGTTCTCAGTTGTGATCAGGTATAGGGCCTCCATTGCATGAACTCAGGTACAAAGTGTGTGTGTGTGTGTGTGTGTGTGTGTGTGTGTCTAGGGCAATGCAGGATGTCAAGCAAGAATTTTTGTGGGCACACAATTGAGGAAGGCCTAGAAGCTGAGATAATCCCCTCTGAGTTCTACAGTGTTAGGCTGGAGATCTTGAAATTCTTTCTGTCTTGTAGCTAAGAGTATATTTCATTCAAGAATAATTTTTTTAGACATAGTCTGTTCAGTTCTCACATTGGCTATCTTTTATGGGACCATTCGTATGTGCCAGCCTAGGAGGAGAAGGGGAGTCTCAACAAACTTGACTGTGTAACCTGCTTACTTTTTTTCAGCAGGCTATTTTTTAAGTGTTTTTAATGTCCTTTATTTTTTTAAAAATGTTTAAAAATTTTTTATTTTTTAACTTGTTCTAATTAGTTATATATGACAGTAGAATGCATTTTGACACATTGTACACAAATGGAGCACAACTTCTCATTCCTCTGGCTGTATATGGTGCAGAGTCACACTGGTAAAGTAATCATACATGCATATAGGGTAAAAATGTCCATCTGATTCCACTGTCCTTCCCATCCCCACATCCCTTCTTTCCCCTCACTCTCTTCTGCACAATCCAAAGTCTTTTTATCTCCCCATTCCTCCCATTATGGATCAGCATCTGCTTATCAGAGAAAACATTTGGCCTTTGGTTTTTTGGGATTGGCTTATTTCACTTAGCATGATGTTCTCCAGCTCCATCCATTTACCTACAAATGCCATAATTTCATTCTTCTTTAAGGCTGAGTAATATTCCATTGTGTATATTTATCACATTTTCTTTATCCATTCATCTGTTGAAAGACACCTAGGTTGGTTCCATAGTTTTGCTATTGTGAATTGAGCTGCTATAAACATTGATGTGGCTATGTCACTGCAGTATACTGACTTTAAGTCCTTTGAGTATAACCGAGGAGTGGGATAACTGGGTCCAATGGTGGTTCCATTCTGAGTTTTCTGAGGAATCTCCATACTGCTTTCCATAGTGGTTGCACCAATTTGCAGTTCCACCAGCAATGTATGAGTGTATCTTTTCCCCTGCATCATCATCAGCACATTGTTGCTTGTATTCTTGATAATTGCCATTCTGACTGGAGTGAGATGAAATATTAGAGTGGTTTTGATTTTCAGTAGCCTATTTTTATAAATAAAATTTTATTAGAATAAAACTGCTCACTTATTTACCTATTGTCTGTAGCTGTTTTTGTGCAATAACAGTATATTGGAATCACTGCTACAGAGCCTATAGGTCTCACAAAGCTGAACATATTTAATATCTGGTATTTAAATAAAACATTTGTAACCTCTGCTCTGTGGTACATGCTGTACATGACTGCCATGTATGGTCACTTGGGATGTGCAGGGTATTGAATGGTATTCCCTTGGGTTGAGCAGTGGTGGTCTTGGCATTGAATGTGCACAGTGGACAGACCAAACTTATTTATAGGCAAAATAGCATGCTTGGGATTTTGTTTAAAATACTCAAAGAAAAGAACACAAAGCAACTGGTTGGGTGATATAGATGAAACACAAAAGGTAGGATGTTGGTAACTACTGAAGATGGTGATAGATACATGGGGTTTATTAAATTATCTATTTTTATGTATGTTTGGAATATTTTATAATTAAGAAGGTAAATACAAAAGAGACATGAATGATGTAGATGAAGACTAGGTCTAAGGTGAGGCTGAGCAGGAGTAACCTTGAGGTTGGGAGGTGACAGAACCAGGGGAAGAAGAAGGTCTGATGGATGGCAGAGGACTCGGAGGAACAGGGTGTATCTGGATTGAAGTATTCTTCTAGCTCATTCTGCCATATGTGTGAAGACTTAACTAGTATGTTTCTTTGTCTCCAGACCACTGTGTTCCTCAAAGGCTTGTCTACCCAGGGCTAATGAAAGGGAGAAAAGCTGTGGGAGAGCAGTGATAATTCCTAGTGATTTTGGGGTGGCACTGAGGTATAATGTTCACCTGGGCCTCAGAACTTAAATGCTTTGTCTTTCTTTGTTTAGATTTCCCCCTTGTCATTCTGATTATTGAGAACCTACAATCTGGCAAAGGGGCAGACCGGGATTGTCACTGTAATCTTCTTAAAATACAATTGTGCAGATGATCAGAAGGTTGTGAATTAGTGCTTAGATTTGGACAAGGCTCTTTGAGTGAAAATGGTTTAGTTTTTTCACACTGTCTTCTCTTTTCCCTCACACGTTCCCTTTAAATTCAAATTTAGTTAGGCACATACATTTTTTTTTTAGTTCAGTCTTGGGTGGTTATTATTCTACTTTCTCTACTTGGTGAGTTCACTATTTCTATTTTTCATGGAGTTCACATGGACTTAAACACAGTAACATTTAGGTCAGTTATGATGATGATGACATTGTAATGCTTTCCAGTTTTTTGAGATCGTACATCCTCACTGAAAACATATGTCTTTTCCTTAATGATCCACTTTGGCTTGTAATCATAATAAGATTCCAATGAGTATTGTGGTTCATACCAACAGTGCCTGAAACAGATGTATCTGTTCCCAGAATCTCACTTCCAGTTGGATTATGAATCTGCCACTCCAGGAGATGTGTATAGGTGGTCATTGATATTTTAATTCCCTTTCTCCTTCCTTTGTTCCTTTTTTTCTTCCTCCTCCTTCTTTTGATATTGGGAATTGAACCCAGGGCCACTTTACCATTGAGCTATTCCCCAGCTCTTTTTATTTTTTATTTTGAGATGGGGACTTACTAAGTTACTGAGGCTGGCCTCGAACTTACAATCTTCCTGCCTCAGCCTCCAAGTAACTGGGATCACACCACACCTGGCCCTTCTCTTCTGGAAGTATACTTAATGAAAATGCTTATTATGAGCAAGACAGTTTTGGGCACTAGGAATAAAAAAATCAAATGAGATCAGTCCTTTGTGGAATACTGAGAATAGAGGAGGAAGCCAGTTAAGACTAGGGTGGTGAATGATAAGAGGAAGGCAAGTTCTGGGTGCTAGAGATGAGTAGGGGTAGCTAATGGAATAATGTACATAATTATGATGTAAATAGCTAACAACTATTGAGCATACACTTGCTAACCACTTTCCCAAGTGCTCTAAGTCATCACCTCATTTAATCCATACGGCAACAGTATAAGGTGGATGCTGGTTCCTTCTCAACTTCACAGGAATCTGGGTTGCACAGCTGATGAGTGACAGAGTACAGATTCAAAACCAGGTAGAAGCCATGCTATCTGATGTGCTCTGGGCACTCAGAGCAGAAAGAATATCTGGGGCAAGGACTCAGAGATGTAACAGTATGGTGCTGATCAACTTTTTATCTTCATATAAGAAGAGTTAGGCATAAGAACTGAAAGCTACTCTTCCCAATTCCAAGATTATAGGACAGTACCTCCAAGCACAAACTGTTAGTTATAATGTAATATCCATTTTGATTTGGAAGATAGAATCCCAGGTTATTAGACAAAACTAAAGAAAAAGTAGAAGACCAAAAAAATTGGGATGTGTATTCTTGTTACAAAAGTTTAATCTTCATTTTTGTCTGTTGTCCCAGAGAAAAATTAAATGATCAGAATGAAATTGCAGTCTTTTTGACGAGAGGGATTTCAGCATGAGTAAACTTAGTGTGATTCCATGGGTTTGAATATGGAAATGTTAGGTATGAAAACTTAGAAACATGGACAATTTATGCAATTGGTAGAGAAAATATTATGCAAACAATGTAGCATCAGTATAATTATTCACATTGAACACTTAGCAGGTGGATTAAGATATATTATTTTCTTTTGTTCAAATATTTTAAAAATTCATAAAGAAAGGACAAAGACCTTTAGCAGAGGAGCCATTTAAGAATGGGAAGTACTTCTCAGTTGCCCCACTGAGGACTGGTGGATGAGGGTGTCCATGGCAGGATCATAAAGCACAAGGAGGGGGTGACTTCCCAGGCTGGTGGCTAACTCTCTGAGGACTGTCCCTCATTGTACAATGAATTTGACTCTGATTTAATTTACATCTTTCTTTCTGTCTTTTCCATAAATCTGAACTGAACAAATGAGCAACACAAACAAATATTTTTAAAAAGTGAAAAAGATGGAAGTGGATTTGGGACCATATCAGGAGGTCCTGAGAAGATGACCACTGCTAACCTCCAGGAAGGCACAGACAAGGTCACATTGTCATCATGAAATACATGAATAACCAAGAGAAGGTTAGAAAATAACTAAAAATTATAATTAAAATAGTTTGATCCTGGTGGCACACACCTGTAATCCCAGCACTTTGGGAGGCTGAGATAGGAGAATTGCGAGTTCAAAGCCAGCCTCAGCAACGGTGAGGCACTAAGCAACTCAGTGAGACCCTGTCTCTACATAAAACACAAAATAGGGCTGGGGATGTGGCTCAGTGGTCAAGTGTCCCTGAGTTCAATCCCAGGTACAAAAAAAAAAAAAAAGTTTGATCCTGCTACATGTTTTCATTCATATAAAGAAAAAATACGGGCAAAACTGCCCTCAGCTGTTGGAAGTCAGGATGGTCACCCTGTGTATGGTAGGGGTGAGACACTAGAGAGTGGCTGGAAGAGAGGCTAAGGGCAGCTCGGGGGCTGGAAATGTTTGGTTTCTGATCTGGGTGTTGGTGTCCTAGGTGTGCTCGGTCTGTAAAAATCTACCAGGCTGTACACTTATAATTTGTGCACTTTAAAATATACATTCAAATACAAATTAATATAATTAGTACATTAGTATAGTATCAGTATGAAGGTAGACAGAAAGATAAAGGAATAAGAATAGTTCTTTTTTTGTTATTTGTTCTTTTTAGGTATGCATGACAGTAGAGTATATTTTGACATATTATATACATGTGGAGTATAACTTATTATAATTAGGATCCCATTCTTGTGGTTGTACATGATGTAGAGTTTCACTGGTCATGTATTCCTATGTATATGAACATAGGAAAGTTATGTACAATTCATTCTACTATCTTTCTTATTCCTATCCTCCTTCCCTTCCCTCCTTCCCCTTTATCTAATCCAATAAACTTCTATTCTTCCCTCCCCCTGTGTTGTGTGTTAGCATACACATATCAGAGAGAACATTTGGCCTTTGATTTTTTGGGATTGGTTTATTTTGCTTAGCATGATAGGTGCCAGTTCTATCCATTTACCAGCAAATGCCTCAATTTCATCCTTCTTTGTGTCTGAGTAATATTCCATTGTGTATATATACAACACTTTCTTTATCCATTCATCTGTTGAAGGGCACCTTTGCCATTATGAATTGAGCTGCTATAAATATTAATGTGGCTATATCACTGTAGTATGCTGATTTTAAATACTTGAGTATATACCGAGGACTGGGATAACTAAGTCAAATGGTGATTCCATTCCAAGTTTTTTTGGGAATCTCCATACTGCTTTCCAGAGTGGTTGGTTGAATGTGGCATATATACACAATGGAGTTTTACTCAGCCATAAAGAAAAATGAAATTTTGGCATTTACTGGTAAATGGATGGAAATGGAGAATAAGCAAATCAATAAGAATAAGCTAAGTAAGGCATATTCAGAAAATTAAGGGTCAAATATTTTCTCAGATATATAGAAGCTAGAGCAAAATAGGGGAAAAGTATGTGTGTGGGCTGGATATCATAAAGATGTAGGTAAGATCAGTGGAATAGAAGAAGATTGAGAGGGAAAGAGGAGGGATAGGAAAGTAGAGGAAATGTGGAATGAATTTAACAAAATCATGCTATGTGTGTATATAAATATACCACAGGGAATTTCATCTTTATGTATATGTAGAAAACACCAATTAAAAACAAACAAACAAACAAAAAACAAAGAAACAAGTGAAGGGAAGATCAGTAGAGTAGGAGAATAGGAGGAGAGAGAAGGGGAGGGACAAGGATGAGGAATAGAAGAGACTGAAATGGAATTAATCAAATTTCATGCTCATATGGTTTTGTCAAAATGAACCCAACTACTATATATAACTATAATCTCTAATAGAAAAGTCAGTCTTTCTAAAAAAAAAAAAAAAAGACTAGATAGTCCTAAAATGGACCAAAGTAGATATGCTAATTTAGTGTTTGATAAAAATGATATTTCAAATAAGTGATGAAAGGAGAGACTATTCATATAAGGAATTTAAGACAATGTTCTAATCATTTGGCAAAAATAACATTAAATCCTTAGTGCATACCCTTAACCAAAATTTAATGTGGGACAGTTTAAAATTTCCAATATTTAAAGCATGAAACTTTAGAAGTACTAGGAGAAAATGCCCATGTATGTATATATGTACATCACACCACCATGAAAATTGACAGGCAAATGAATAATTGGGAGAAGTTTTTTCAACATCTTAGTGAATATAAGTAATAAAAGAGTTCAGGTTGTTATCCATAGTCTAGTGGATATTTGCAATGTAAGTATGAAAATAACTTTAAATCTTTAGTTATAGACAAGTCTATGAACATTTAAATTTATTTAAAAATGTGACCTACATATAAATGAATCAGATTTATTTGGATGAATTGCCTTTCTTTCTACAAGGTAAATATGACCTCATAAAATTCACAAATGTGGGTATAGCTGGGCTTACCTGAAGCAGTATCTCCACTCTGCAAACAGTGGCTCTGCTTCCCTGGAGCCAGAGGAAGGTGTGTGAATTTTCAGTTTGTTCTGGATGAGAAATCTCACATCAAAGTGATCTGTGTGCCTTTTTCAGCTATGCCATCATTTAGTTGGAGATTGTCACCCAAAGTGACCCAGTCACATTAAGACTCTCTTAATGGCAACCAAGAATCTTATATACAGCAAAATTAAGTTTCTGATTTGATGATGAAATAAAAACTTTCCATGATAAACAAAAGTTAAAAGAATTTACAGTGAGAAAACCTGCACTAGAGCACATTCTTGGCAAAATATTTCATGAGGAGGAAATGAAAAACAACAATGACAATCAGCAAAGGAAAAGCCAACCAAAGGAGAAACCAAATCAAGTTAAAAACTACAAAAAACCAAAATAAGTGGAAATACAAACCATATTTCAATAATAACTCTGAGTGTTAATGGCCTAAACTCATCAACAAAATAATAGACTGGCATATTGGATTAAAAACAAGACCCAACAATATGTTGTCTTTGAGAGACTCATCTCATAAAAAGTGACATCCACAGACTGAGGGTGAAAGGATGGAAAAAAACATACCACTCAAATGGACTGCACAAACAAGCAGGGATCTCCATCCTCATACCAGATAAAGTAGACTTCAAACCAAAAATAGAAGCAATAAAGAAGAACATTTCATACTGTTTAAGGGAACCATACATCAAGAAGACATAACAATCATAAATATCAATGCCCCAAGCAACAGGGAGCATCCAAGTATATCAAACAAATCCTTCTCAATTTTGAGAATCAAATAGATCACAACATAATAATACTGGGTGAATTTAACACACCTCTCTTGCCACTGGACAGATCTTCCAAACAAAAACTAAACAAAGAAACCACTGAACTCAACAATACAATGAATAATTTATAATTAACAGACATACACAGAATATTTCATCCATCAACAAGTGAATACAATTTTTTTCTCACCAGCACATGGATCCTTCTCTAAAACAGACCATATGTTATGCCACAAAGCGACTCTTAGCAAATACAAAAATATAGAGATACTACCCTATATTCTATCAGACCATAATGGAATGAAATTAGAAATCAATGATAAAATAAAATATAGAAGCTACTTCATCACCCGGACACTAAATAATATGCTATCGAATGATGCATGGATAACAAAAGATATCAAGGAGGAAATGAAAAAATTCTTAGGGGTAAATGAGAACTCTGATCATACAACATATCAAATTTCTGGGACACTTTGAAGGCTGTGTTAAGAGGAAAGTTCATTGCATTGAGCTCATTCATTAAAAGAAGAAAAAGTCAACAAATAAATGACCTGACATTACATCTCAAAGCTCTAGAGAAAGAAGAACAAATCAACCTCAAAAGAAGTAGAAGACAGGAAATAATTAAAATCAGGGCTGAAATCAATGAAATTGAAATAAAGGAAACAACTCAAAAAAATGGCAAAACAAAAAGCTGGTTCTTGGAAAAAATAAATAAAATTGATAAACCCTTAGCTACTCTAACTAAAAGGAAAGAGAAAACTCAAATTATTAAAATTCGAGATGAAAAGGGAAGTATCACAACAGACACTATTGAAATACAGAAGATAATTAGAAACTATTTTGAAAATCTATACTCCAGTAAAATAGAAAATCCCAAAGACACCAACAAATTTCTATGGGTATATGAGCTGCCCAAGCTGAATCAGGAGGACCTATACAACTTAAACAGATCAGTTTCAAGCAAGGAAATAGAAGACATCATCAAAAGCTTACCAACCAACAAGAGCCCAGGACCAGATGGATTCTTAGCCAAGTTCTACAAGACCTTCAAAGAAGAATTAATACCAATACTCCTCAAATTATTCCATGAAATAGAAAAGGAGGGAACCCTTCCAAACTCATTCTATGAGGCTAGTATCACCCTGATTCCAAACCAGACAAAGACACATCAAAGAAAGAAAACTTCAGACCAATATCCCTGATGAACATTGATGCAAAAATTCTCAATAAAATTCTAGCAAATCAAATCCAAAAACATTAAAAAGATAGTATGCCGCAACCAAGTGGTTTTTATCTCAGGTATGCAAAGTTGGTTTGACATATGGAAATCAATAAGCATAATTCATCACATCAATAGACTTAAAGTCAAGAATCATATGATTATCTCTATAGATGCTAAGAAAGCATTTGACAAGGTACAGCACCTCTTCATGTTCAAAACACTAGAAAAACTAGAGATAGTAGGAACATACCTCAACATTGTAAAAGCTATCTAGGCAAAACTGAAAGCCAACATCATCCTCAATAGGGAAAAATTGGAAGCATTCCCTCTAAAAATGGGAACAAGATAGAGATGTCTTCTTTCACCATTTCTATTCAACATAGTCCCTGAAACTCTAGCCAGAGTTATAGCAGTTATACAGACAGAAGAAATTAAAGGGATACGAATAGGAAAAGAAGTTGTTAAACTATTATTATTTGCCGATGACATGATTCTTTACTTAGAAGATCCAAAAAAGTCCACCAGAAAACTTCTAGAATTAATAAATGAATTCAGCAAAGTAAATCAATACCCATAAATCAAATACATTTCTATACATCAGTGATGAATCCTCTGAAAAAGAAATTAGAAAAACTACCCCATTCACAGTAGCCCCCCCAAAATGAAATACTTGGAATCAATTTAACAACATAGGTGAAAGACCTTTATAATGAAAACTATAAGACACTAAAGAAAGAAATTGAAGAAGACCTTAGAAGATGAAAAGCTCTCCCATGCTCTTGGATAGGCAGAATTGATATTTTCAAAATGGCCATACTACCCAAAGTGCTATCCAGATTCAATGTGATTTCAATTAAAATCCCAACATTATTCTTTGTAGAAATAGAAAAGGCAATCATGAAATTCATTTGGAAAAATAAGAAACCTGGAATAGCCCAAACAATCCTTAACAAGAAGAGTGAAGCAGTAGGCATCACAATTCCAAACTTTATATTACAAAGCTATAATAACAAAAACTGCATGGTATTGGCACCAAAATAGACATGTAGACCAATGGTACAGACAGAATAGAAGACACAGAGACAAACCCACATAAATACAGTTATTTCATACCAGACAAAGGTGCCAAAAACATACACTGGAGAAAAGATAGCCTCTTCAACAAATGGTGCTGGGAAAACTGGAAATATATATGCAGCAAAATGAAACTAAACCCTTATCTCTCACCATGCACAAAACTCAACTCAATGTGGATCAAAGACCTAGGAATTAGACCCGAGAGCCTCCAGCTAATTGAGGAGAAAGTAGGCCCAAATATTCATCATGTTGGATTAGGCCCTGACTTCCTTAATAAGATTTCTAAAGTGCAAGAAATAAAAGCAAGAATCAATAAATGGGATAGATTTAAACTAAAAAGCTTCTTCTCAGCAAAAGAAACAATCAATGAGGTGATCAGACAACCTACATTCTGGGAGCAAATTTTTGCCACACGCACATCAGATAGGGTACTGATTTCCAGGATATATAAAGAACTCAAAAAACTTAACACACAAAAAAACAAACAACCCAATCAATAAATGGGCTAAGGAGCTGAATAGAAACTTCTCAGAAGAAGATATACAATTGATCAACAAATATATGAAGAAATATTCAACATCTCTAGCAATTAGAGAGATGCAAATCAAAATTACTCTCAGATTTCATCTCACACCAGTCAGAATGGCAGCTATCCAAAATACAAGCAACAATAAGTGCTGATGAGGATGTGGTGAAAAAGGCACAAACATTGCTGGTGGGACTGCAAATTGGTACAATCTATCTGGAAAGCAGTATGGAGATTCCTTAAAAAACTTGGAATGGAACCATCATTTGACCCAGCTATCCCACTCCTCGGCCTGTATCCTAAAGACTTAAAAACAGCATACTACAGTAATGCAGCCACTTCAATGTTTATAGCAGCACAATTCACAATTGCTAAACTGTGAAAGCAACCTAGATGCCCTTAAATAGATGAATGGATAAAGAAACTGTGGTATATATACACGATAGAATATTACTCAGCAATAAAAGAGAATTTTTATGGTATTTGTAGGTAAATGGATGGAACTGGAGAACATCATGCTAATTGAAGTCAGCCAATCCCAAAAAACCAAAGGCCAAATATTCTCTCTGATTAGTGGATGCTGATACATAATGGGGGTGGAAGTGGGGAGCTTGGGAGAAATGGAGAAACTTTGGGTGGGATGGGGGGGAGGTTGGAGAGGGGAGGGGAAATGGGAGTAGCAAAAATGGTGGAATGAGATAGACATCACTACCTTAGGTACATGTATGAAGACACAAATGGTTTGACTCTATCTTGTTTGCAACCAGAGAGATGGAAAATTGTGCTCCATATATGTACTATGACTTGAAATGCATTCTTCTGTTTTAAAAATAAATAAAAAAAAACTCTCTTAAATATATCTTCAAGTGAACCATCAGAGAATCAGTTTCTCCATTGTTGAGCAGTGAATAGCATGACCTCCCCTAGCCAGAGAACGATGTTGTATGAAATTTGTTCATATAGAAACAACAAGCAAGCATATTAATTGTGTAACAACAGGCAAATATTGCCTTTGGTTCCTTTATCAAAGTGGAAAGCATATCACTCCAGCTTCCAGCAGCAGGTCTCTGCCCCAGTCATTCCCATACACTTCCTCTTATAGTATCTGTGGGTGGACGTGTTTGGCTCTGGGTCTCAGCTTTGCTATTTAGGATGAGCCTCTGGGAGAGTTACTAAACCTCTCAAGGCACCCCTAAACCTCAAACTTCCACAAATGAAATAGAAAGGAACTCCAGAACTGCAGCAAGGATCAGATGAGAAAAAGTGCACACTGGTATTCAATAAATATTAGTGATGCCAAGTCTTGTTCAGAACAAGGACATATAATTTGTACATATTTGTCGAATTCTGACACTAGTTTTGAGAGAGAAAAGGATAGTGTGTCAGGATATAGACAGACAGGATAGACAGATAGATATTTATACAGATATGTTTTTGGAATGGCATATACTTTTGACTTGAGCAAGCATTGAACAAGAATCCCAGACTGTAAAGTCCTCTGGGTATTAGGAGGACTCCCCCCCACCCAAATCTAGGCATATTGAATTGAAGGAGAGTAAAACTAAAAATATTCTGGCTGCATCTGGAACATGGGGATCCTTTGGGGATTTGTTTTCATTTGACCACATTCCAGTCATAATGATGTTGAGCATGGATTTTGTTTCCCAGGATATGAGCTCTCAGATAAACTCTTCTCACTATCAGATTTTATTTATTTATTTTAAGAAATTTCCCTCCAGGTTTATAAATTTCAATGGGTCAGAGAAACTATATACACATTTTCCACATAGATCAAAACCATAATAAAGAAAATTGTATATAAGAGAAGTTGGAGGTAAGTAAGGGTGGGGCATGGTTCTTTGAAATTGGTTTTTATTTCATTTTTTAAAATGTAAAAACATTGGGAATTATGTATGTAGCCATTAGTTTCATGTGCTTCTGAATGCCATTTAACAGATAATGTAAGATGTGGGAATCTCATGCAGAAATCCAACATTATTTACTGATTTTGGAGCTTTTAAATACATGCAAAGAGGAACAGAAGGAAAGATGAAAGTATAAAATAAAATCTGCCTCAATTCTCAAATCAGCAGAATTATGAAATTTTGACTAATGGAGAATTAACTTTATGCCAATAACAATATTCTTTGTTTAATGCACTATTCCCATTTCCCAATTATCTGATTCCATCTAGCTTCAATGTATGTTTGCAACCTTAAAATTTTCTTTCTTTCTTGTTCCCTCCCTTCTTTCTTTCCTTCCTTTCTTTTGCCCCAGTGCTGGGAATTGAACCCAGGGCCTAGCACATGCTCTGCAAATGTTCTACCTCTGAGTTACACCCCCAGCCCCACATATAGCTTCAAAATGTTTAAGTAAATTAATTTTCAACAACGCTTTGCAATTTATGTGTGTGATCCCACAGAAACCAAAAACAAAACTGAACAACAAACAACAACAACAACAGCAACAAAAAACTACCACTATTTCATGAGGACTGGCTACTGGTAGTCACCATTTGTCATCTGTCTCTGAAAATGGATTCTCTCAGACAAGTGCAGATGAATGAGGTCATTTCTATATGGAACAACAACCATATCTGAAGCTAGTCTATGTTGGGGTCCAGGGTGACATCACTCTGTCCTCCGTAGGACTGAACTAAGTGTGTGGGGAGAGAGGGCGGGAGTTGTATGGGTGGGCAGTGGGGAGTAAGGGGCCAACCTGCATTTTTAGAGTCCATCGGTTTGTTCTGGGGGCACTGGGAATGACTGAATGTCTAGGAGGGGCTGTGTGGTGGAGATTTTTAGGTGCCAAGTTGAGTAACTCACCTTTGATCAGAAAGGAGCACTGTCAGCTTCACCTGTCATTCATAGTAGAATGATGGCAATGACATGGCAGAAAGAAGAGGGAGACAGGTATCAGTGGCAGAATTGAATTTTCTTTCTTTTGTGGTTAGTTAAGACATTTAGGAAAACCTCCAGAGTAGTTCTTGTATGGTGAGGACTTTCTCACTGTATATTTCTAAGTTCTGTTTAACAGATAAACAGATATATACTTGCTTGCTAACAGATTCTATTTTCTTTCTTTCTTTCTTTCTTTCTTTCTTTCTTTCTTTCTTTCCTTCCTTCCTTCCTTCCTTCCTTCCTTCCTTCCTTCCTTCTTTCTTTCTTTCTTTCTTTCTTTCTTTCTTTCTTTCTTTCTTTCTTTCTTGTTTTTTGTGGTGTTGTGAATTGAACCAAGAGCCTTGTGCATGCAAGGCAAGCCTCTTTACCAACTGAGCTTTATCCCCAGCTGCTAATAGATTCTTTTTACTTCCCATCACAAGTGGCACAGGTGCTGAATCAGTCATTTCACCTTTTCCCTATGGGAACATCTAAGACTAAAACTACGAGTTGAAGTCACCTTATCAATTACTTATTTGTGCCATTTCATTTTGGGATGAGGCCACTCAGACCCATAGTCCTGTATATGACTCCAGCTCATTCTTTGACTCCCATTCAGTTTTTTGTTAGGCCTTGGGCTCCCTGTTTTTCTTTCTTTGATACTATTTCCATTATAATTTTGGGTGATCCCAATGCCCAGGACAATGTGTCCAGTTCTTGGTCCATCAAGTTTGTTGACCTTGGGGCTGGGATTGTAGCTCAGCGGTAGAGCGCTTGCTTCGCATGCGTGAGGCCCTGGGTTCGATCCTCAGCCCCACATACAAAGCAATAAAATAAAGACATTATGTCCATCTACAGCTAAAAAAATATAAAAAAAAAAAAGTTTGTTGACCTCATCTTCTCCTACGATCTTGCTCCTCTCCTTGTCTTAGCCATTCATTTCCATATCACAACTGAGATAGCATCAGTGACCATCATTGGATCCCTTTCACAAGCTCAATGTCAACATTTCAGTCTTTGGACTCCATCTCCTGTTTTTCTAGCAAATTTCCTTTAGTCTTCCAATTCCAGAAATGTATGAGGCTAGGACATCTAATTGACCTGACTACCCCTCCCTCCCTCCCATATGCCCTTTTCTTTGCTTGGTTCAGATTCATGGTCCATCACTGAGACAGACTCATTTATCTCTGCTCACGTCTTCTGTTGTCATATCACCAACGGACAGATGTATGTGCTTAATGGATTAATGTCTGTCTATCTCCCTCTTCTGGTCTCTAAGCCTGTCAAAGGCAGGTACTTTGTCTTTTTGTTCCTTGTTGAAGTCCAAGGACCTAGAACATGATTGGCACATAGTAGGTGCTCAGTAAATATTAGTTGAATGGATGAATAAACAAATCAGTGAAGATGAGAGTAGCTTTTAGAGGGGTTAAATTATGTTTCTTTTGGGGAGAGGTTGGGCACCTGCTTCCATTTTGATTATTTCTAATGCAAGATGGTTTCTATTTTTCTTCCCTCTCCTCACCAAAAGGAAATCCTTGTTTTGAGGAACAGTCCTTGTATCTCCCTCTTACAGGGAAGCCAAGAATTGCTGTCCTTGCCCTTCAAAATATACAGAGGTCAGGGGCTGAGGAAGGAAAGAGTACGTAAGTGCTATCTATGAAGCCATTGTATGGGCTCACCATGAGCTCATGGTTACATCTTGGAAAGGGATTTATCAGCAAGTGTAAGCTGTTTGTGTGTGTGTGTGTGTGTGTGTGTGTGTGTGTGTGTGTGGTGATGAGGATTGAACCCAGGGCCTTGTGCATGGGAGGCAAGCGCTCTACCAACTGAGCTATATCCGCAGCCCAAGCTGTTGTTTTAAGTAATAACTTCTTGGTGTTTTTTATGTTTTTTGGAAGCGACTTTCAGGAGCTTGGGAAAGAGGCTCAGATGGAGGTAGAAGTTTGGGGGCCACCACTATAGTCCTGTGTTACAGCCATAGGTGAAGATGAAACCTAGGGAAAACAAATAGAGAAAGGAGCCATGGCAGAATCCTGGGACAGGAGTCCAGTGGTCACCAGAGAGCTCGGGTGCTGTAACAACATGACAAAGTGACTTATGTGATGATGAAACAAAGCAGGCATGTTCATGTGTGGCCTGCCCTATCTGCAGATGTGGCTTTAGAACCACAATATTTGGACTTTTAGAATGTATGTAGGCTTGTGATAATTGGTATAGTTCATGGGAACCAACTTACTAAAACACAAAATGAGAGTTGTGATGTTGGAATGATTAAGCAGTAGATGGAAGAGTGGCAGAGCAGAAAAGACCAGCTGGTGAGGTTACAGCCTGTTGATCTAGCCCCAGCCATGACATCAATTGCCCTGTTACGTCACTAAAACTCTGGCATCCTAGCACTGCTGGGCCTTGTTTTTTTTTTTTTCTTTTAAAGTTTATTTATCTTTAAAATAAAAAAGATACCATATTGGTGAGTCCAAGAGGCAGCACATCAGAACTGGGGATAGTCCCCTGTAAGATCACATCAGATTAGATTTTCTTATGAATCTATATTGTAACATGAACAACAATCACATGTATTGATTTAGTAGTTCAAGATACTGAAAATAAAGCTCATTCAAATCCTCCTGATTGGTGGGGATAAGGTTAAAAAAGAGAAAACCTAGCCAGGTGCGGTGGCTCAAGCCTGTAATCCCAGCACTTAGGGAGGCTGAGACAGGAGAATCGCGAGTTCAAAGCCAGCCTCAGCAACGGCGAGGCGCTAAGCAACTCAGTGAGACCCTGTCTCTACATAAAACACAAAATAGGGCTGGGGATGTGGCTCAGTGGTCGAGTACCCCTGAGTTCAATCCCCAGTACCACAAAAAAAAAAAAAAAGAAAACCTGTGACTACATGATTTCCAAATTGTTCAGTTCTTTCAGTTCCATTCAGAATATCAGTAAATCAGTGTATGATTGTTATCTTTGATCACTGTAGTTGATTGAGAGGTACAGGGAAAATAATCCATCTCAAAGACCTATGTTTGAGTAGTAAAGAAGATTTTACACATGATGAATCCTAACAAAATCAGTCCAGTGGATATGAAGATGTCTTTAGTAAGCTTGAGTGACTTTCTAGTCCTCACCAACTGCACACAGGTGCCAACTGAGACACATTCATTCAGGTATAGATTTGCTGGAGAATTCTGGGCAAGGCTCAGTGGGTCACCCCCTCACAGGGAACCCTCAGCTGGCTTGATTATTGGATCCCAAGGGGATGATAATTATAAGCCCAGGAGCCCTCTATTGAAATTCCCCTGCCATCTATAAACTTCAAAGAGTCAAAGATTAATACCCAGGGAGCACAGTGTTCTCATGAAGTAGTTTCTCTTTGTAAGGACTACTTATATGGAGAAGTACAGGGAACACCTGGAAGTGCTTGTGGCAGAAAGAACCCAAGAACTAATACATTAACAACAAATAGCTAACCGCCTGCTCTAAAGTAATGCCACATTGAAATAGAATGCCCATAATAAAGGCTGATTTGTTTAGTTGATGCATTTCTATTTAACTTGTTTCTCTGAAATGTTCTTTTTTGAGACCTAATTGCTGAAGCCATGGAAATGACAATTTTACATCTTTTAATAAAATCCTGTGTTCTGATTGCACGGATTTTAAAGGGTCACATCTCATTTGCACTAGAAATTTGGAAACTCGGTCCCTTTATCAGAAGTTGCTGTGCATCAAAGGTGGAAGGTAGAAGAGAAATCTTTATCTGTAATGCCAATGAAAGGATTTAAGTTCAGCAATGAATCTTGGGCAGCTGTGTGTGAGTCTTCCAAGGAAGTGCCCAGACTCTGGGTAGGTGGAACTGGGAAAGTGGCCCTCCTTGGAGGTTGCAGGAGGTGCTCAGGCAGGTAGAGGATTCCAGCCCTGGCAATGGAGGGAAGCAGGTATGACATGACATGTTTCAGAGCTTGGGCTCTGGAGTGAGTCAGAACTCTGCCATTTTCTAGCTTTATGACCCTTGGGCAAGTCACTTCATGAGCCTGTTTCTTTATCCCATGAAATAGGGATAAAAGCTGTACCTACAGCTTTCATGGGAGCGTCATTCATAGTAAATGAGTGAATGTATGTGACACCTCTTGGTGAGTGCCTTACACAAATGAAGAGTTTACTTGATATTATTTTATTTTTTAAAAATAAATGAATAGACCAGGATTGTTGTTTTAACCTTCTGCCAAACTGGAGAAGCAAGTAGGCAGCAGGTACTTGGGTGTCTGTCACATCCTCAGGCTTAGTGCCCAGGCAAGGCCTGTGCACCAGCACCTTAACTGTTACCATTATCTCCAGAACCAAAGTTGTCTGACCTCTGCCCTGGTTTACAATCCTGTTGGGTGGGCTAGAATTGCCCAGTGTATTCCAGGCCTGAGCCCCTACCCTTGTGTGGTTATTGTAGAAAGCCCAAATTTCCTTTGTACAGAACTTCCCAATCCTAGTTGCACATTCCCATCCCCTGGGGACTTTCATAATAAACTAATGCCTGGGCCTCACCTCTAGAAATTCTGTTATAATTATTCAGGGAGGAGATTCAGGCATTGGTATTTTAAAAACTCACTGGTGGATTCTAATGTGCAGACAGCTTGGAAAACTGTGAACTAGCAGTCTAATAAACATTATTTTAATGCAATGAAATCAGTAAACATTTACTAGTATAATACTTGGCAAAACCATAATTATTTAATGACCAGTTGGAGTGATTGGTTCTTCTTCTGTTTGACCTCTTTCCAGTATTTGAAATTGCTGGCTTTTCTCCTGTCCTTTTGAAACCCTCTCCTTCATAGATTTCTCTACTTCTTTGCTCCTGACTCACCTACTGCTCAGCTGGTTCTCTCTGTCTTTTTTGGCAGCTCTGCATTCTTCATATATATCTTGGACATTGAAAGTTTCCTTGGTCTATTCTCAGCATGCTCTTTACTCATTCTCAGCCCTCTCTGATTTAGCTCCAGTTCCCAAGCTTCCACCACCATCCATATGCCCATGATTCCCAAGATGGAGTTTTAAACCTCCATCTAAGTTGGAATCCAGGTATGTAGTTCCAGCCAGTGACCTGCATTATTTCTGGGCTACCTCAGCTTATCTGGTGGCAATCTTTTCATTTGTCTCTAATTGCTGTGATGGCCATTCCTAATCTTTATTGCTTTCTTTACATTCTGTCTTAATCTCATCTCTCATTTCCAGGGGACTACCTTGCTCCACCATGACTCCTTCCCAATGAACATATTCTAAAGTATGACACTTACTAAATTCTGCTTTCAATGTCATGAAACTTGCCAAATAAAGGCTTGTCTCTACATTGTTTCATATTCCACAAGAGGAAGAGCCATGCCTTCCACTTTCTGAGGCCAACCTCTCCATTTGGATCCTATACTTCTGTCTCCTTTCATATGGATATTGAACAAATACTTATTAATTACCTAGTATATGCTAGGCGTTTGTACTAGGTGGTAACATAGCAGTGCATAGAAAAGAATGAGTCTCTGTTCTTGTGGAGCTCATAGTCTGGTGGGGGAAAACAGAAAATGGAGACTAAAAAACAACTATATGATATGTCAGCTGGTGATAAGTGCTAGAAGGAAAATAAGGCCATGTAGGGAATGAGAGAACAACTGGGGCTGCTGCTTTCTTCAGTGTGGTCAGAACATTGAATGAAGCAAAAGACACGTAGGGGTGGAGAGGACAGGAAGCACACAGGTGAGAACATGTTTAGCAATTTTGAGGGACCGAAAGGGGGTCAGTAAGTGAGATAGTGGGGCAGAGAAGTAGATGATAAAGTAAATGAGGTTAGCTAGGCATGACTTTGGATGCCTTGGTAAGGACTTAGATTTTATTTTGAGGGGACATGAGAAGCTGGAGGGTTGAGTAAAAGGAACAACATGCTCTGACTTCTGTTTGGAAAGCAATGTTCTATTTCTACATGTAAAAGACTGTAGAAGAGGTAAATGTGAAGCCAAGTGACCAGTATTACATTTTATATTCCTCAATTAACAATGCATAGAAGAAATGTGAAGCCAAGTGACCAGGACAGGGGTCAAATCCACATGGAGGGTGATGATGGCTTCAAATAGGGATGTAGCAATGAAATAGTGAGAAGTGATCTGATAATGGATTTAACTTATTTAAAAAACACGATTTAATTTGACAAAGAATGTTTTTATTGTATACAACATGATGTTTTATAATAATATCCATTGTGAAATGGTTAAATTTAGGTAATTAACAAATGCATTACCTCATATAGTTATCATTCCTGTGGTGCAAGCACATAACATCCTCTGTCTACATTTTTCAAGAGTACAATGTATTATCATAGTTGCTTTATTGTGCAACAGGCCTCTTTGAAATTGATTCCTCTTATCTGTTGGATTTATTTTAGAATTAGATTTTATAGGATTTGCTCTTGGATTAGCTCTTGGTTGTGGGATGTGAATGAAAGAAAGGGATCAAAGATGCCTTGTAGATTTTTGGCCTGAGCCATTGCAAGAATAGAGTTGCTTATTAAGAAAAACTTGGGGAAAAGTAGCTTTTGGATGAAAAAAAAAATCAAGATTTAGGACATGATATTTTAAGAAGATTATTAGCTATCCAAGGGGAGATGTCAGGCATTTGGATATAAAAATTTGGAGTTCAAAGAGGGGTTCCAGACTTGTTATATAAGCCTGAGAGTTATTAGTATATGGATTGTATATATAAGCCATGAGAGTGTATGAACTCCCCTTTGGATAGTGATATGGATGCAGAAGAGATCTGCCCATCAAGCTCTGTGGTTCCCCCAATGTTGAGGTGAAAAAGAGAAAGGGGGGAAGAGAGAGAGAGAAAGAGAAAGAGAGAGAGAGAGAGAGAGAGAGAGAGAGAGAGAGAGAGAGAGAGAGAGAGAGAGAGAGATCCCAGAAGCCAAATAAGTAAGAACTCATCCGCAGAGGGGAGTGAGCTACCATGTTGAATACTGCTGCTGGGCAAGTAAGATGGGGTTGATTCTCAAATCAACCACTGTTGATGGAGCAATTTAGAGATTATTGGTGGTTTTAATAAGAGTAGTTTTGGTCAAGTGTAGAGGAGAAAAAGCCTGTTTGACATGTGTCCACAGGACACTGGGAAAGGAGGAAGTGAAAACAGCAAGTATAGGGAAGCATTTCAAAGAGACTTTTACTGAAGGGGAAGAGAGATGAGGCTGTTGCTGGAGGAGTCATTAGCTTTCTTACTTAATTTAGAAGAGATAGCCAAAGGAAAGACCCAGTAGAAAGGAAACTATTGGTGGGCCTTTCTCCATCCATGGTACCCTATACCTTCAGTCTTTCTTTTGGTTCTGGCTCTTCCTCCTCAGTTTATGGATACATGTACTCTTCCTTCATTTTATTTAAGTGGAATCTCAAAATCTTTGGAATCCTACCATCCTGAGTTTAGATTTGGTTTCTGCTGCTGTGTAACTCAATCTCTTTGAGCTCCTGTGTTTTCATCTGTGAAACAAAGAAAACAACCTCAAAAAGGCTGGCATGAAAAGGGAGATAATGAATGAAAGGAATGTGATGTCTGGTTTTTAAGAGGAGTGCCTATCTTGTTGCATTTGCACAGATATCTTATCAACCAGTCGTGACCAATGACCCGCAGAGCTGCCCTGGATGACCGGCTCCTTCAAGACAACTCAATTCTGATTATGCCAGTCTTCTTTAATGGCTCTTCTCTGCTGGATTGCCTTAAATGCTTTTTTACCACTAAATATTGATGTTTACCTGATTGTCATTGTTGGTTCTTTGGGTTGCTTCTCTAAATTTGGTGCTCTAGATAGGCCATGTATGAGTTTCAGGTGGTCCATGAAGACTTGAAAATTATATTCAAGACTGGGTGCTGCTGTGCATTTTCTGGGAGAGGGCCCATGTTTTCATGCATATTCTCAAAGGTAGCTCAAGAATAAAGAAGCAAGCTAATCCAAGTGGTTCATTTTCATAAGCCTTTGGGGGCTTTGCCTGTTTGCCCTGTAGACTCAGAGTTACTCTCGTCCTTTTGGTAGAAGGAGTAACTTTCCAAGTCTATCTAAAATAAAAGGTATCCTCTTTTGGGTAGAAACATGTCAATACTTCCTGTGTCACCCTCTACATTCTCTCCTGGCCATAGCAATCAGGATTTTATATTCATCTACCACACATTTGTAATTAATTTCATGC
The DNA here is from genome assembly GCA_004024805.1 of Geosciurus inauris. Classification (NCBI taxonomy): domain Eukaryota; kingdom Metazoa; phylum Chordata; class Mammalia; order Rodentia; family Sciuridae; genus Geosciurus; species Geosciurus inauris. The sequence continues at coordinate 65,796 of PVHX01008949.1, forward strand.
TTTGCTGTTTATCTAGCAGGAGTGTTTCCTGGATGGGGTAAATGAATCCTAGTTATGTTTCCCAGTCCCCAGCAGAGTGCCTAGAACATGGTAGGTGCTCCGTAAATATTGGTTGGAAACCTGACTACATTTTATATTCCTCAATTAACAATGCATAGAAGAAACAGTAATATTGTTACTTAGATTATGCTGCATTTCTAAGTATTTAGCATATAACCAGGGTAGTTTATGAATATGTATATCAAAAGTGGCTATTGAAATAGAAATTCCTGAGGGAAATATAAAAATATCACCCTATTTCTTTCACTAAAAAAATATAAAATCTGAATTTCTCACTATTATTAGACTGTAATAAATATTCATCCTTTATCCCTCTAGGGGGTCCCAAGCTTCCTGCAAGCAAAATGAGCGCTAAATGTGCCCACTAAATCATTCTGATTGTTTTTACCCTGTAGATAGAATGAAGATCTTAGTTGAGTTGCTTCTTCCTACAGCCTAGGGATTCAGATAACTTCAGATTTTCAATCCCCAAGACTAGAAGAGGACAAGTTAAAACTGTTCATGTACCACGTTATGTTTAGGAAAAACTCCCAGGAAGGAAGGTAATAGCCACTTCTTGGGAATAAAAGGCTCCACAAACTCCCCAAAGTGCAAAGCCCAGGAGCTCTCTGAACCAACAATGCTGCCAGAGCTCACACCAACTAAATTGCAAATTCCTGCAGGCTAGGAGCTGGGCCTGCTTAACTCACCCTGAAAGACCTCAGTTCCTGTACTAAGTGTCTCCAGTTAGGGGAGACCATCAATCTCAACCAGCAAAGTGCCTGATCAGTAAAGGCTGGTGCCAGAGAGATCACAGGTGGATCTTCCATTCCTATAAATAACTCTCCTTGTTTCTCCACCTCTAATAACATCCCTGACCCCATCTTAACAGTGGCCTTAGGGGAGCCTGGGTTAGGGAAATGTGCTTGGCTTGGTACAAATCCATTATGGACAGGCAAACAATACAAACAATACCCTGTTGACTGTGTGTAGAGGACAGAAGTGACAACTGAAGGTGCAGTCATGAAGAGTGGGTTCTGCCTGTCTAATGATCTGTTTGAATTCACATCTGAAACAAGTCGCTGACGACAAGGTTGACCTTGTTGTGCTTGGAGCTACCAGAGCCTGTCTGTCTGTCTGTCTGTCTCTGTGTCTCTCTCTCTCTATAAGGGAGTTTTATATATATATATATGTATGTATATCCTATATATATTTATATTTATATAGTTCTATATATATTTTCTTAACAAGAGCAAAACATAACAAATTTATTCAGTTGAAGTTTTATATGCATGGAGGGAGGCTTCAGAAAGGAAGACCCCCAAGACCCAGGGAAAACTGTTACTGCCTAGGTTCGGTAGAGAATGAACAGCCATGGAAACGTGGTTAGACAAAAGGGTATGATATAACTGTAATGGACTGAGGTGGACCCAGCAAATCCTGTCCAGTTTCTTCTTGATCCTTCTGTGCAGACTTTCTTCCTCATAAATATAGGATAAGACCCTTCTGGGATCAAGAGAGAAAGGAGAGAGTAAACTTTCTAGGTTTTATGGCTTTCTTTGTGGTAGAGGGGTTCTAATTTCTTTAACCTGCCTTGTTGAGAAGGAATTCTGCTTTCTGTGACTCACTTTGAAGGAGAATAGATTCTGGAGAGAATTTACTTCTAAGACCTTCCTTTAGTTCAAAGTACTTGGCATACCAAAGTGCCATTCTTTGGGGGTATTGTCTTCTTCTAGCTGCACTAATATAATAAGGCAAATGTAGAGCTGTTACTCTACATTTATATATATAAAAATATACCATTACTTACTTTATATATATATAAAATATACCATTCACAAGTATATTTTATTGATTGGGATGAAAAATAGGAAAGAAGAGAAATGGATTGACACAAATCCATTTCTATTACTGCAGAACCAATTTAAATAAAGTATCAATTCTAACAGGTCACATAATGGTGTGTCCATCTTTTTCAGGTGTTATGTTTTTAACATAACACAGTTAGGATTTCAACTCAAAGGGTATAGAGATGGAGCAGTCCAGGGCATCATAGAATTTGGGCATGACTATCAGTAGGTTGAGAGTAAACAACATCTGCTGAAGAAAAAAAATGCAAGCATTTGAGTGAGGCAGCAGCAAGCTTACCACTTAGGCAACCTGTTAATAAAATCTGTGTGATTTAGTTAAGGCTTTCCACTCCCACCCCTTGATTAAAAAAAAAAAAACTTAAATCAATTGCTTCAAGCTAAAAGGCATCCAGTTTAGCAAAAACAGCAGGAAATTGCTTTAGAAAGGTATACTTACTTCATCTTAGGGAATGTGTTTTAAAATCTGAAGCAAAAAGACCATGTAGTTTTCCTTCTATAACAAAGAATATAATGGCTGCATCTGTGATGAGGCAGAACCAACGTTGCCTTGCCTGTGGGGAAGTTTTGGAAGTTCAGAGAAAAACTTGTAAGTTGAAGTTGTAAGCTGTGACATTGAAACTGCAAGTGATTTGTTGCTTACTACAGGCACTCAAAGCAGCCAGCCCCTACTTGGGGACCAAGGGACCTTGTTGTACAGATGGAAAAACTGAAGCATGGAGTTTAAAGATAGGCTCAGAGTCATGTCATGTCACGATGGTGATTCTTGGTGGAGGTGAGATGGAGTACAGGAGGTAGAACGTTATCTTTCCAGCAGATAATGGTATAAACTCAAAGTCATTCATCTGAAGGAATGAAAGCAGCAGTAACAACCAAATAGAAGATCTCGCAGGTAGGTGGGAATCAGGATAACTGGTAAGCAAATAAACCTAGACTCAGGACTTCTCTAAATGAGCTTTGCACAGCTGTCTTACTCTGTGTAAATCTCTTGTTATATAAACCTTTTCATTTGATCATCAGAAATAGGTATAGTCCAGATGTTAGGGGATAGAATTCTTATCAAACAAGCTGTCCTAAGTTTTTGTCTTAACAATACAATCTAAAAGGAAGCTAAGTGACAAACAAAACCAACTCCAACCTCCAAACTCTAAACCCAAACAAACGAAAAAAAAAAAAAAAAAAAAAAAAAAACTCAACCAACCATGTCACAAATAACTGAGAATCTTTTCTAAAGCAATTAACTAGACTATCACTGTCTGGTCTCTCTGGCTCAGATTTTGGAGAGCTTAAAAAAAAAATTGTGCTGAACAGAGAACAAGGAGCTACCCTTGCTTAATTAGGTCTTGCTGATTATTTTGCCTGATTTAACTTTTTTCTACCTCATTGCCCCCTGCCAGTGACATTGTGGGGTTCACTCAGTTTTCTAGTGCCAGCACACTGCATCAGGTAGGGAACTTCCTGAACATACTCTATGTCACCTTTGATAAAATTATAGATCATTATATCTACAAAGTGGAGACTATTAGAGCTGTGTGTGACTATGGGGGAACTCCCTTAGACATCCAATAATATTAAATTTTAGTGGGAACAAAGCTGAAAATTAGTGGAAGCTAATTATTTGCATAAAAGCCCCTTTCCTCAGTTGTAAGCTCCTAGAAAACAAATCTCCTTGGTAGCCTCATTTTTTTTTTTTTAATATAGGGTCTCACTGTGTTGCCCAGGGTTGTCTCAAACTCATGGGCTCAAGTGATCCTCCTGCCTCAGCTTCCTGAGTAGCTAGGACAACAGGTGTGCACAACCAAGAACCATCTGTGTTCAAAATGGGAAACAAACTGGCTTTATCATTTTATTTTTGTGGTCAGATTCTAAGGCATTAGCTCAATGACCTTTAATACTCCTCTAGCCTATTTGTTGATATAAGTACTATGCGCTAACTAATTGTGCAACAGGAACACACCCATTTATTTGCATTGCTATTTTCCCTTTCCTCATGACCAGTGAGGAAAAGAGGTAAATTTTGAAAGATTAGGTGGTGAATATGGGACAATAATTAGATAACATTATTGTATCAATAATCATGACAATTTCCAAATTGTATAAATTGAGAAGTGAACAATAAAATGTTCCATTAGCCAACTGGCCAACTGAAAATAGATTTAGAAAATATTTACAATTCATTTTTTCAATGCATATTTTTTGAGAACCTCAGATGTGCCAGGCCTTGTGTTAGCAGTAGAGCTCCCACACTTAAGAGGCTGAAACGATAGGAGCATTATCCTCAGGGAGCTTACAGCCTGGTGCCGTAATAAATAGAAGGACTGAGATCAATAACCACATTGAAGAAGGAATGGAGTTTCTCCCAGTTCACCTGTATTACTGGACCTTCTGCTCATGCAGGCCGTTGCACTGCAATTCAGATAATTCCTTTTATCTGTTAGTGAAAAATACCGCATTGTGAGGTTAATGTTGATACAACTATTGTACTGCTATAATTCCTTTTGTTTCATTACTGGAAAACATTGCATCATGAAATTAAGATTGCTGTCATACAGGACAATTAATTAAACAACCACATTTTCCTTACAGTTCACTTGTGTTTCTTTGGGCTCTTCTTCCCTGTGCCTCTAATTCAGAACCACTGAACAGATGTTTAGACCCAAATATGCTCCCAGCCAAAGATGAAAACTTTTAACAAATCTCACAGTTAATGAGTAAATAGGACACTAAATACATAGTAAGCAGGGATTCTAATTTTTTCAGTAATCCCTAGATTTAAAGGATTTTTCTGTATTCACTCAGGGTAGGCTCATTATGCAGAAATGTGGGTGAGGGTCGTAAAAGGAATAAAAAGGGAAAGCTGAAATAATCCTTTGGTGAAATCTGAAGTAAATTTTGTTTGGAGTTGATAAAAAAATGGATTAAGTGCTTAGGCATCTAGGACATGATTGGCAACTAGAATCAAGGTTCTGCTTTGTTATGCTTTATGAAAGTACTGATTAACTTGTGTTTTGGTCAAAGTATGATATGCTGCTGAATCTTCATCCTTTAGTGTTGTCTGTTTTATTGTTGGTGCACAATTTGGTTCTGTGTCAGTGTGAACTTTTATGCTTCCGGTTGTATCTCTGCTGACCTTGACAAGAATGGCTGTCAGTAGAGTACAGAGTGGTACACCCACATCAAGAGTAGCTAAGAAATATAGCTACTCATATCATTATAATCTCCGTTTTCTTTCATACAATTACTAATCATGATTGAAAAATTAATTACTCACCTATGAGTATGGCCAGTGTAATTATTTGGAATGGTGGTTTCAGGGTTCTGAAGTTCTGCATTATCTCCTAGCTTGCTAGATAGAACTGGAAAACTTATATTAAAATCACCATGTATCAGATGCTTAGTCACATGCCAGGCATTGTGTTAAGGGCTTGACATGGATCACTGATTATAGTAAGTACCTGTCAACATTCCTATGACCCAGATATCATTATAATCTCTGTTTCCTGGATGAGAATGCCAAGGCTTAGGTACTTGTTCAAGGTTACATCTAGTGAATGCAGAACCAAGACCCAAACCCATCAGACTCAAGAATTGATGTTGCTGGCCACTCAGTCTGCCACTTCTCATGGTGGGCAGGGAATTTAGAGATTTACTCAACTGAAGAGGGACTGAAGCCCAGAAAAGTTAAGTGACTCTTTGAAGGTCTTCTTGTTAGTGACAGATTTAGGCACATAGCCAAGATCTCCTGGGCGGCCTCATGTCCTTTTTGGTCATGGTAAAATACAAGTGTTGGGCTGGGTGTGGTGGCACATGCCTGTAATCCCAGTGGCTCTGGAGGCTGAGGAAGGAGGATAGTGAGTTCAAAGCCAGCCTGAGCAATGGCGAGGCTCTAAGCAACTCAGTGAGACTCTGTGTCCAAATAAAATACAAATTAGGGCTGGGGAGGATGTGGCTCAGTGGTGGAGTGCCCCTGAGTTCAGTCCCTGGTAAATGCTCCCTTAAATAAAGAATAGAAGAGTTGGGCTGTAAGAGCACCAATAACCCTAGGGTTATCCTCTACTTTTGCTGGCCCTTTCCTTTTATATCCAAAATAGAATGGTTGTGAATCAGGCTCTTATAGTCAGATTCCAGCTGGGGTCAAATCTTAGCTCTGCCAATTTCCTGCTGGGTGATTTTGGGCAAATTAGTCAATCTCTCTCTGCTTCAGTTCTTTTTATCTGCAAAATAAGAATCATAATTTTGCTGACCATATAAGATTGTTTTGTAGATGAAAGGCATATAGAACACTCATGATACCTGACATGGCATAAGCTTTCTATAACTGTTATTCACACCTTTCCTTTTCTTTTCCTGGATCTGACTTTTATCTTCCTATACCTGGACAAAAAATAGTTTCCTAACCAGTTTCTTTCCTTCCTGGCTCTTGTACTTACAATTTTCTTTCTTTTTATGGTACTGGGGACTGAACCCAGGGACATTCTACCATTGAGCTATATCCCCAGCCCTTTCTATATTTTATTTTGAGATAAGTTCCTACTAAGTCACCCAGACTAGCTTAAATTTGTTATCCTCCTGCCTCAGCCTCACAAATTTCTGGGATTTTAGTCATGCACAACTGTATCTGGCTTTCTTAAGCTATTATGAAATGAAACCATACTTTGCTTATCCTATTCTCTTAACCAGAAATTTAATTGCCTACAGCATCATGTGTAGACTCTTCAGGCTTGCAGCCAGTGCCCCACATTACAGACTTCCTCCCCCTTAGCAATGAGTTTAGCTCACTGTACAGTTTGAGGGAACAGTCCCCACAAGAAGGCCTCACTGCTAACATCAGCTGCTAATTTAGTGATCCCTAGGACCATCCTTATGTCAGATCAGCTGGTTACAAGCTTGGGGGCTCCTCAACTACTCTTACGTTCAATAATTCACTAGAATGACTTATAGAACTCAAGAGAGTGTTATACTTATTATTTAAGTTTTTTATAGCAAAAAGAACAATTAAAATCAGCCAAAGGAAGAGAAAACAAAGCAGCATTCAGGAGGAATTCAACTATGGATCTGCCAGTCATTTTCTCCCTGTGGAGTCATGGCCAGATGACCTCGTTCCAGTCACCATGTGTGACAAAATGCACAGAAATTTGTCAACTGCAGAAGTTCATCCAAGTCGTAGGTGTCCAGTTTTTATTGGGGCCCAATCACATACTGCTGTGTGGCTGACCTTTAGCCTCCAACCTCTCTTGGAGGTCAGGCTAATTAGCCATCAATTCCTTTAGAAGTCATAAGTGATACTGAATGACCTCAAGGCCTCATTATAAGTCACACTGTTAGACTGTTAGTAGCCAAAGCCCCCGGTTAGGCAGGACATTGTAGGGACCTAGAGACCAGCTCCTTGTAGCTGGAGGCAAAGGCTGGACATCACTTTGGTTAATTCTTTATTACCCAAATTCATTTTTCATTGTTCTTTTATAAGGCATCACCTGCCAAACCACTCGAACTTTCATGCACTTTTTTTTCATATGAAATATTTCCTCCTTTGCTTCCAGGATGATTAAGTGTTTTTTATAGAGTCTGGCTCAAGTCTCACTTGCCCCCTGAAATTTACATGCTCAAAGTTTTCCTTTTCACCTACTTTTCTACTAGTTGGGCATTTGCCTTGTATGGCACTGCAATGTGGCTTGTATTGATAGACTTCACTGATCCTTATATCTCTTTGTAGCCTAAGTATCCCCTGCAAAGTAATTGCTTGGATAATTCTTATTAATCATGATGATGATTTTCCTGGTATGTAAGGTTGTTGAAATGAATTAACTGAGTTTCTCTTTGATTATAAACCAGGCATCTTTATTATCTCTATCTTACTTTTTCTGATTACTTGGGATGCAATTTAGATATGTAGCTTCCTAAGTGATTTATTTTCCTTAAGGAAAGCCAGCTGCTTCAAGATGTCATTTCCCATCTCATTCAAACTGAGTTTCAGAACATTTGCAAGTGGTAAAAATGATTGGTGAGTTGACATTTGTGGTCCTCCAAGAAGCCCAAAAATATTTCCTCCAAACAGAACTTTGTGCTATACTGGTTTGGCAGTTATTTTTCAATAGTCTAGTTCCTATGACCCTGGCGGGTTAGAACCTAGAGACACTAACAAAGTCCCATCCAGAGAGCTCTGTAGAAAAATAATTGATGCCTTAAATACCAATATTTAATTATTTTAGTATCCCAAGATCTCAAGATTCAGAACTTAGGCAGGACAATGTGCTGTAGAGATAGATAGATAGATAGATTTTTTTTTTTTTTTTTTGGAGGCTGTTGGGTAGATAGAAGTTGCTTATCTACCCTATTTCATCCCTATGGAAACAATTTTTTTCACCAAAATGTCTGAATTATTGGCTTCTTTTAGACATAGCCTCAATCTATGTTTTTATTTAGATTGTGCCTCCATTTCCATGACAACCGTGTGTGTGTGTGTGTGTGTGTGTGTGTGTGTGTGTGTCTGCAGGGAAGAGCGCCTTCCACATCCAGGCAGAAATAGAAAGGGTATGCTGAGGAGAGAGTGTCTCCCCACCCACTTCCACCACAGTACTAGAAAAGGTTGGAGACATCTTTCAGGATCACTCTTTTAACTAAGATCCCAATCATCTTTTATATCCACTACAGCATAGCAGTCAGTCAAGGTCAGTGTCTAAGCATCGAAGTTCTCATTTTGTGTTGTACCAGTGCTCATTATGACTTGACAATGTTCTGATCCTGCAGGTCCTATACTCGATCCCCACTCTGGGGAACCACTTACAAATTATATTGTTGTAGACATCTGATATTTTGTCACATTTTTTTCCTTAAGGAAAGCTAGCTGCTTCAAGATGTCATTTCCCCATCTCATTCAGCTTTGAGCCAGGAAATCCATTTTGCTCATTTTGCTTGGCATATTGAGCTACTTGATCTTCATGAACTTACCATACCTCTGGAAGCCCCATTGACTCATGAAAGCTTCTGGGCTGCTTTCCCCTAAGTACTTGTCTCACTGCACTAAATAATCCTGTGGAAGTCAAAGAATTAATAGTCAATGCATTGTTGCATTACTTTTTGTGGCTTTCAGTAGCTTTGGTCCAGAGTCCCTTTTTGTGAAAGACAAATGTAAGAAATTGACTCAAACATGGCTGATTGCTCCTAATCTCTTTCTCTTGTCTTGAAATTGAATATCAAAGGACAAAACTACTTGAATATAAGAAGCCTTGACTAATAGTCGTCAAGAGACAATCTGTTCACATGTGGACCAGAAAGATTTATTAGATCTGCTCATTTCCATGTCCCTTAAGCTTTAGTGACTTTTGCTCCCAAAGACTTAATCCTCAGTGTTTTCTGCACCCTCTGCCCTACATAAATCTTCCATGCTGCAAAGGAAAGTCTAGGTAAAGGCTTGGGAGGGCAAGCTCTTGCCTAACATTAGCCTTTGGAAAAAACCTACAATCTTCTTTAGTTTATTCAGTGGCTACTGTTTCATATATTTTCAGACATGTTGTTATCTAGGTGCCCAAGGCCAATGGCATCCTCCATGCTGGAGAGGTAGCAAGCATAACCCTGGACCTGGTGGCTGGGTGCAAGACCTTTGAGATTCCACACAAGCCCAACGTCCAACTGAAAATCTGTGTTGGCATCCAATCAGGTGAGGCAAGATAGGACGTGTGGACAGCCCACTCTGTGCCCCTGCCTGTGCCTCAGGATACATCAGTTTTTAGAGGAGTCAGTGTAATTCTATCTATGCAAACCAGAAAAGGGTGAATACATAGTTGTAAAGTTAACATTTTGCCAAACATTTGCCTTGGAAATGAAAGCAAGGGAGCAAAATGAACACTTATTAAGCACCTTTTAATAGGTGCCAAGATTAATGCCAGTCATATATAGTATCACTTTTGACCTAAAATTGAAAGATTAGAATTATAATAATAATTATTGACTTGTTCATCAAGGCAAACATATGCAGTAAAAAGTGCACAGGGTCTTTCCCTGTTGCTCAGGCTGGTGTCAAACTCCTAGGCTCAGGTAATCCTCCCACTCAGCCCCCTGAGTAGCTGGGACTGCAGGCACAGCCACTATGCCTTGTGCTGGATGAATTTTTATCTGTGTCTACACAGGGAACAAGCACCCAGATGAAGATAGAGAACAGTTCCTGCACCCTAAGACTCAGTCACACCCTGTGCACTCCTCCCTCCCTGCACCAGTCAATGCCAGTGACCCCTGCCAATGGTAGCCACTCATCTAACTTTTATCTCCATACATTAATTTTGTCTGTATTTGAATTTAGGTATTCCCTCGATTCAAATGCATATGTTGCCCTTCCCTATATCATGTTGCATATAACTGTTGAAGATTGTTATATTTTTATCTTTTAACATTTTTAAATTTTCAAATTTAATTTAAATTTGTATTTTAACTGGTACATAAAATTGTATGTATTCATGAGCTACCACATGTTGTTTTAATGTCTGTATACACTGTTTTAGTCAGCTTTTTCGCTGCTGTGACCATAGGGTATGACTAACACAATTATAGAGGAGGAAAAGTTTATTGGGGGGTTCATGTTTTCAGACAGAGGTTGTGGTCGATAGAAGTCCAGGGAGAGGGAGAGAGGGGGAGAGGGAGAGACAAAATATATACCCCTTAGCCATGCCCCAGTGAACCACTTCCTCTAGCCACACCCCACCTGCCTCCAGTTACCACTCAGTTAAACCCATTAGGGATTAATTCACTGTTTAGGTTAAGGCTATGACCCAATCATTTCTCCTCCAAACCTTCTTACATTGTCTCACACGTGAACTTTTGGAAGACACCTCATATTCAAACCATAGCATTCTGCCCCCAGCCCCCAAAAGCTCACACTCATCTGACAATGCAAAATACATTTAGTCCATTCCCAAGAGTTCCCATAGTCTCAACAGTTCCGAGATTGCTCAAAGTTCAAGTCCAAAGTTTTCTCTGAGGCTCAAGGCAATCTCGTATTGTAAACTCCTGCAAAATTAAAAGCAATTTATAAGTATCCAGTATCTAATGGTACAGAGTAAACATTTCCATGCACACAATTAGGGGCATAGAAAGAAGGGATAGGACCAAAGCAAGACCAAAACCCAACTGGGCAAACAAGTCCTATAGTTCTGTGTCCAGCATCTGGAACACATGGCATGATGTCCTTTCCACAGGGCTTGTATAGCTCTGCCCCTGTGGCCTTGTTGGTTGCAGCTCAAGTGGGGCTTTCTGTTGGCTTGTCTCTGCTCAATTCCTGCAGCTTTCCTGGGATGATATCCCACATTACTGGCATTTCTTAATCTAGGGAGTCTCCACTGCAGCTTTGGCTTCCTCCTCCCATCTCCACATTTTAACTTCTGGGGTGGGGGATGTCCACAGAGATTCCGACCCTGCTATACCTGCACTTTGCCTGGCCTCCCAGACCATCCTCTGAAATCTTGGTGCAAGCCTCCATGACCCCCTAACGCCAGCATCCTGCATTCCTGCAGAACCATCACCATGTGGTTGACACCAAGGTCTGCTGCCAGCTAGAGCTGTAGCCAAGCCAAGGCTCCAGGGACCCTAGCTACAGTAGCCTCTGAGTGTCTGGATGGCTGAGCACATTGAAAAAACTTCCTAGACCCCCCTGTGCAAGAAAGGCTCCCCACTGGTCTCTTCTCAAGGCAATTTTCACTTTTACTCCTTTGAGCTTAAGATGGGTGTGGTCTTGCTAGCTCCTGAGATGCCCTTGAGCCATCTTTTTTACTGTCTCTGGGCAAAGTATTTAGCATTTTTTTTTTTACTGGTGGTAATGTCTTTAAGAGCTGCAATTTCCTTAGCTCTAGTTTTAATCCTGCCTTTCAAGTCCAAGTTTTCCAAATCTTTCTGTGCTGCTTTCTGCTCCTTATTATCATAATAAATTTGGTGAATAAATTTGGCTAAAAACTGCCAGCAATACTCATGCCACTTCCTGAATGCTATGTTGTCTAGAAATTTCTTCTACCAGATTAAGTAGTCCATCACTTTTAAAATCAGCTTCACAGAAAGTCTCAGGACACTGGGAAAATGCAGGCAGCTTCTCAGCCAGAACATAACATGAATGGCCTCTAGTCCAATTACCAATGGTGTCCTCCTTTTCCTTTAAACCCTCTTGAGCTCTGTCTTCATTGTCCATGGTTCTGCTGGCATTCTGGTTTTATGAGCTTCCACCAGAATTGGCCATTAAGCTCCACTTACAACAATCTAGAGCATTTCCAGCTTGCACTGCTAAAGATCTCAAATTCCTCCCACCAATTCCAAAAAAGCTCCAAATGATTCTGAATTACATGGTCAGGTTAGTCATAGCAATGAACCCACTTCTCAGTGCCAATTTCTGTATTAGTCAAGGTTCTCTAGAGGAACAGAACCAATAGGAAGTATAATTATAAAAAGTAATTTATTAGATTAGCTTGCAAGACCAGAAACTAGATAGTCCACAATGGCCATCTGCAGGCTGGAGAGCTGGAGGAACCAATAGCTGCGCAGTACAGAGGCTGAAGCTTCAGAACAAGAGGGCTCAACAGTGCTACCCCAGTCCAAGACCAAAGGCTATGGAAACTCCCTGGAGAATCACTGGCAGAGTCTGCTTGGAAGAATGAAAGGAGTGAGAGTCTGATATCCTCAGGCAATAGCAGCAGCCATCAAGAACCTGTTCAAGAAGAATCGAGCTTGTATCTGCTACAGCTTCCTTGTTCTTCCAACTTTATTCCATCCAAGCCACCATCCTATTGGACAGTACTGCCCATGATTAGGGAGGGTCTCCACTTCAGTGTGCTATCCCACATGTCAATCATTCTTAGACACACCCTCATGAACACACCCAAGAGCCTCTTAATCTTTGGCATCTCTTAATCCAATCAAGTTGACAATTCAAATTAACCATTATATTGTGTAATATTTAAATTAGATTAAATGTATCTGCCTCCTCAAACATTTATCATATCTTTATGGTGAAACTTTCAAAATCCTTCCCATTTATTGATTCTTGATTTTACTTTACTTCTTGTGCTATAGGAGTCTTTTTAAGGAAGTAAGGTCCTAATCTGACATGATGAAGATTTGGACCTATTTTTCCTTCTATTAGGCACTCTGGGTCTCTGGCCTAATTCCCAGATCCTTGATCCACTTTGAGTTGAATTTTGTGCATGGTGAGAGATAGGGGTTTAGTTTCATTTTGCTGCCTATGGATTTCCAGTTTTCCCAGCACCATTTGTTGAAGAGGCTATCTTTCCTCCAATGTATGTGTTTGGCGCCTTTGTCTAGTATAAGATAACTGTATTTATTTATTTACTTATTTTTAAACATATTGTCATTTTTTAAATACCTTTATTTTGTTTATTTATTTTATGTGGTGTTGGGGATCGAACCCAGTGTCTTATGCATGCTAGGCAAGCGCTCTGCCACTGAGACACAACCCCAGCCCAGATAACTGTATTTATGTGGGTTTATCTCTGTGTCTTCTATTCTGTACCCTTGGTCTACATGTTTATTTTGGTGCCAGTACCATGCTGTTTTTGTTACTATAGCTTTGTAGTATAGCTTAAGGTCTGGTATTATGATGCTTCCTGCTTCACTCTTCTTGCTAAGGATTGCTTTGGTTATTCTTCTGGCTTTTTGAAATGTACAACACATTATTATTATCTATAGTCTCCCTAGTATGCAATAGCACATGACTTGACTTCAAAACATAATACAAAGCTGTAGTCATCAAAACAGCATGGTAAAGGGGAATGGGTATAGTAAAGATAGTTGATAAAAAAAATATATAAATATATATATATATACTGTTCATTGAAAGTGCATATAAAGATGTTTAATATGAAGAATGTAATCTGCTTATAATTTTGTGCAAAGTTAGAAAAATTATGATTGTAACAATTTTTTTTCTATTTGCCTCAACAAATGTTTTCAGTGAATAGTGTGTACAGCTTCTGAAAATTTGTTTTTTTCTGTTA